>CAUYQG010082725.1:0-12253 GCA_963574415.1 Tarsius wallacei
GCGCTACCACGCCCGGCTGATTTTTTGATTTATTGCAGAGATGAGGTCTCGCCAAGTTGCCCAGGCGGGTCTCGAACCCGCGGGCTCAGGCAATCCACTCACCTTAGCCTCCCAAAGCGCGGGATTACAGGCTGAGCCACCAAGCCCGGCCTGAATTGTACACTTTAAAAGGACAAATTTTACAGTATATTACTTGTATCTCAATAAAACTATTATTAAAAAATAGGCCTTAACTTTGTTGCTGGAATAAAACTAAACTGAGTATAATACATATAATACATATATGTGTGTGCATATATATTTAATTTCAGGGAAAAGAGAAACAATATTCACTGTATCTCTAGGGAGATTTTGCCTTTTTTGGCATTTACACATAATACTTACTTTAAAATAAATTGGAATAACTTCATAAGTTCACAAACAAAAATTATATTTTTAATATATTTTTAACCATAGATTTATATGTAACTAAATATTTATAAAGGCAATAATATACCCATAACTCCCCAAAATCTGCTTTGACATCCTGATGTTTGGAATTGTTTCATTTTGCACTGTATAAATTCAACATTTAAAAAATATTTTTCATTTTGATTCTAAATTACGGAATATTTTAGAGGTTCAGGCTTCTATTTATAGAGCACTTCTCTTCCAAAGCTTTATTGTAAATTTGGATAATCTTTATTTTAAATAAATCAAACACTAAATTGGCCCAATTGTTTTCCCATTTTAAAAATGTTTTTATTCAGCCAGGCTCGATGGCTCAGCCTGTAATCCCGCGCCTTGGGAGGCTGAGGTGAGTGGAATGCCTGAGGCTGCGAGTTCGAGACCTGCCTGGACAACTTGGTGAGACCTCATCTCTACAATAAATCAAAACAGTAGCCGGGTGTGGTAGCACGCCTGTAGTTCCAGCTACTTGGAAGGCTGAGGCGGAAGGATCGCCGGAGCCCAGCAGGTTGAGGCTGCGTGGCCAGGAGCAGCCACTGCACTCCAGTCTGGACGACAGAGTGAGACTCCACCTCAAAAAAAAAAAAAAAGTTTTTATTCAATATAGAACTATCTCAATGAGCTATATATAATTTTTAATTGGATAATGCAATTTCTAATGCCATTGAACAGCACTTGGAGGCAATTTGCAGATTTATCACCATATTCTTCCTCCTCACTAATTTGTAGTTTAACACAGTATTCCTTATGTTTCCTATGAAGCAGTGGTCCATGGTAAGTAATATAAGTCTCAGTGTTAAAAAAATTACAAACTTTATAATGGTCAAAAGTACCACTTTTATGGCATTCTACTAAGTGTTTTATCAACTGAGCTGTGTTGCCAGCGGGCTCTCTGGCCTACCTACAAGAACCACCCTAATTTTGGCTCAGTGAGCACATGGGAACTCTCAAAGCTGTCTTGCTTAAAGAAGGAAGAGTAAGCAATAAACAGTATTTCAACAGACATTTAAACAGCACCTATTAGTGCCTTTGGTGATCTTAATGGCCCCAAATATCTTCATGAACAACCTGAATGTTTGGGAAATCACTGGCCAACAGTAGTACGAAACAAAATGTCCTTGAAGGATGGAATACAAACTAAGGTCGTTCACTTACAGTGTCTGGCAAATAATAAGCTTCCATTGTTGATGATAAAGATGATAATGATGGTGCTGATAAAATAGAGTCCATTTTTTTTTATAGTAATCACTAGTATAATACTTTATAACTGTTAGGTTTCAATTCAATTGTTTAAAAAAGAGAGAGAAAGAGACTAGATTTTGAGCCTGGATTAGTCAAGAGAACAGTCTAAGTATGGTCAACACCAGTGCTGTTCTGATTTTATTTGTCTCTCTTCAGGGAAGACACTGATCCTCATTCATATCATTCCTCCTTCCAGAGACCAAGAAGCCTTTACAACCCCTGCTGCTTAGTCTCCAAGTACACAAGGCTAGTCAGAGTTGCCATGCCTGACCAAAGTGATTGCTGTTCTAGGGCTGTTATCTCAAGGAGGAGGGAGTTTAAACAGTAGGTTTCCCAAGCTAGCATCTAAGAAAAGGGTGTGAATTTTAGAACTAGGAGAGAACTAGAAAATTTGGAATTCTGTGACAGATCTACTGTGATTTCTTTAAAGTGCATATCCACATTATACATAGTTAAGGAATAAAGAGAAAATTCAAAGAAATTATTTACTAAAACATAGCTGATGACAAATAAGTAAGTAGGAGATATATAGAGATTGTATATCCATAAGCGTTTTCGTAAAACTCTGAAGTTGTGTGTGTTCAGAAAAATATTAATACCCTTTTATACAGTATTCAAAATTTATATAGATACATATGCTATATATTATTTACAATCCCAAATTTAGTCTGAGGTAGCTTTCTGTAATCAAAAATATTAATATTTCTGCAGCAAAATGCTTGACTGCTAAGTGAGATTTAAAAACACCATAATTGGCCTCATGTGAGTTTTATTCAGATCAGATCAGTGGCAACAGATAAGGATTTATAGATCTGTATTTAGGATGGAATACTAGGAACAAGAAGAATTTTCATGGATAATATACAAGAGTATAATTGTAATATCTTGGCATCCTTTTATCACTATCTTCACAAACACGTCTATGGTGAATTTGAGACTAGTACCAGACTTGGGCCATCAGATCACCTGAAAAAGTTACTTCCTGAATAATCACTACTAAACAGTTCTAGCTCTGAACTCTTTTGAGAATGTGTCTAATTTATATGTGTTAGTAGCATTAGCCTGACTTTTAAATAAATTATATGGAACAGTAACATCATCAAAGATGTTCAAGATTATCTAGGTCCAATGTTACACTGCCTAGCTCTTGACATTCAACTTCTTTAGTAAATGCATTGGGAGAAAGGGTAATAACATTCCATAGCTGAGGGACTCTCATTCTTTCAAATTTTGCTCATTATCTTTTATGATTTAGAATGCACATAATGGAATTCTCCTATTGTGATTAAGAAGTTTCCACAGATAACAATGGTAAATACTGGATCAAAAGAATAAAATGACCTGGAGACAGCTTAAAGGGGTTCCCTCTGAGCAAGGATGAAACTACTTGAGTTTCTTAAATAATGACAATAAAGGAAATGACTCAATGCCCACCAAATGTATTTAAGTAAAAAAGGGATACTATTAAACTTTAATTTTGTCTTTTTTGTTGTTGTTGTTGAGTTGAAGTCTCACTCTGTCACCCAGACTGGAGTGCAGTGGCACGCTCCCACCACTGCAGCCTCGACCTGCTGGGCTCCGGCGATCATTCTGCTTCAGTCTTTCAAGTAGCTGGAACTACAGGTGCGCGCTACCACGCCCGACCAATTTTTTGATTTATTGTAGAGATGAGGTCTCGCCAAGTTGGCCAGGCGGGTCTCGAAACTGCGGGTTCAGGCAATCCACTCACCTCGGCCTCCCAAAGCACAGGATTACAGGCTGAGACACCGAGCCTGGCCAATTCTGTCTTTTCTAAAAGAACACTACCATTAGGTAACCAAATAATAGATAAAAGTGTATATTTTCATTAATGTAATTAAAACATCACCATTTTCAACCCACAATAAACTAATATATATATTGGCATTAACATCCATGGTTGCTAACATCATACAATAAGACAGAGGAACACAGTCTTTTCTCAACTACAGTGGTAACTTTTAAGTAGATTATGCCCTATCTCTGGTCAATATCCATAACAGATTCCCATTACACCATGAGTGAAATTCAACATTCTTACATGTGCCTACAAGAACCTTAAGAATTGTCCTTGAATCATCGTATTTCCCTCTGTGGCTGCACTTCAGCTACAGCGATTTTCTTCATGTTCCTTTGACACTCAAAGTGCGCTCCCCTTCAAAGCTTTTGCATTGACTGTATCTTCTGTCTGGAATGCTCTTTTCCCTGATAGTCACAAAGCTAACCTCCTCATCTCTTTCAAATCTTTGTACAAAAGTGATCTTCTCAATGAAGGCTCTGGAGCCATTCCACTTGAAATCACAACCATCTCTTCTCCCTCTCCTTCCCCCTGCTTCTGACTCCACTCTATATTGTTTTAAGGCTCTAGTCATTACTAACCACCATTACTGTATTGTTATGGGTTGAATTGAGTCCTTTCTCCCAATAAATATATTGAAATTATAACCCCCAGTTGTCTAGAATGTGATCTGATCTGAAAACAGGATCATTGAAAATATAATTAGTTAAATTAAGATGAGGTTCTCCTGGAGTATATATGGGGCGGATAACCAATAGGACTGGTGTCCTTATAAAAAAAGGGATATTGGAACACAGAGACACAGGGAGACCATCATATGACAATAAAGGCAGAGACTGGAATTATGCAGTTGCAAGGAACACCAAGGATTTCCAGCTAACCACAGAAGCTAGGAAGAGGCAAGGAAGGATTTCCCCTATAGCTTTCAGGTGGACATGGATGGCCCTGTGGACAAGCCGATTTCAGATATCTGGCCTTTAGAACTGTGAGACAAACTTCTGTTGTGTTAAGCCACCCAGCTTGTGGTACTTTTTAGGTAGCCTTACAAAATACTACATGTATCTCTATACTGTATCATCACTATATAATTTGTTTTTCATTGTACTTACAGGTTATTGCTCGTCCACCTCCTGCCACTGACTCCCGCTTTCCAGAAGGCAAATACCAGATCTTTTTGGACTGTTTTGTTCTGAGATATATCTATCCCAAGTTCCAAAAAGAATTCCTGGTACACAATAGGTATTTAATAGATATCTGTTAACTGAAATAATCCTTACATACATTTCTCATTTCTTCATTATTTAATTATTTTAGTTGCTCTTTGTGCTTTTCCCAGTGGTTTTCCTTCATTTAGTGTTTTATTACTCACAGTAATGGATCACATAGCTCTAGCAGTTTAAGCAACTGCTAAAATCCAGTTTTACATCTCTTGTGAATTGAATATTTTTAAATAATTTTGAAGTGAGGTTGACTGTTCATAATTTCATCTCATTTCTCTTAACCACGCTTTTGTAAAGGTGCTATTGAACAAGTAATCAGTAAGGACACAAGGAAAAAATAGAAAAAAAGGTAGATAATCAGCCCTTGAGCAATGGAGAGTTGAATGAACATAATTGTTTAACTTACTAAGCAAATTGCCATGGAAGAAATTATTTTTCATAGTCATCTTCTAAAATCATTAATCCCACTCGTAATAACTTCTACCCACCAACCTATCCAAATTTTTCAACTTTCAATTATTAAAACACTCACTCATTTCTGGTTAGGGAAGATAAATTTCTTCCTTCAAGTTCAATATTTAAGAGCCCCAAATTAGTTTACCCAACTGAACTAAACTCATCTATCAACAACCATAAAATCTGTGAAACCTGACAATTTTTGTACATTTGCTAATGTAAGTTACTCTCACAGGGTAAAATCCCTCCCTCTGTATTTATATCTGCCCTCACCAGTGAGTTTTCCACCACTTCAGTCACTACATCACACCTTGAAATTGCCCCAGTGAAAGCGCTAATGCCTATTGCTTCCAATGAGGTCAGTCCTCAGTTCTTCCTCCTCCCCCTTTTTTGTCCTTGGTGAGACAGAGATAGGAAACAAGTTTTAATCATCAAAGCTTCCCTTTCTAAAGGCAAACCTTGATGTTCTGAGCACAGTTTTACTATAAGTCATAGTGCAGAGAAAAGGGACATTAGTAGGAGATATTCTTACTAGGCAGAAAGAAGTAGAAGCCCTTAGAATAAAAAAGAAAGGGGAAAAAAGAGAAAAAGCAAAAGTGAACCAAGTTTTCTCACTTTTGCCCTCTGCTATAAGATAAAAATTTGGGAAGGACACTCATAGCACCAGATAGATTAGAGGTAAGCTAAAATTAGAGGAGATTGTGACAAGATTTGTATTTGAAAGTCTAAAAAGGGACAGAGGAGCAGTGTGCTACCATACCACGAGGTGGACATGGCAGATAGATATGTCAGCTCCTTGTGTTTCGGCGGGAAGGAGCCTGAGCAAGCCCATGCTGCCATCTCAGTTTTTGGTGACTCATGAGAGGAGTAGAGTTTCATAAGTCCTGCAGAGTTCCGTAATGAATGCTAAGCTTGCAAGCAGTTCTCACATGTGGCAAGGGGCCATGTCACTGACTCCACAGCTAGACCACAGAATAGACAGCCTGAACTTGGACGCAAATGGAGGACATGGCTGAAACCAATTAATGAGGTTTGAAGTCAATGAGAATGTAAGTCCTACCGTGTCAGCAGGTCTGGGAACCCTGGCACTGGACTTCCAGCCTTAACCTTGCTAACAGCAGACCATACATTTATACAGCAGAGGCTGATGTAATACGAAGACCAGGCAGGATTATTATAACTCTAGTGGGGTTGACAGCAAAGCCAGCAAAGGACACTTGTGGATGAGCACTGTTTTCCCCAGGGCATGAGATCCCATCACTTCCTGTGTGTAGACACCATTCAAGGAAGGAGGAGGGCAGAAAAAAAAACCCATACGTGGATGTTGGACTTTTAACTGAGTAAATACTTATTAAAATTGCTTACTATTTACAACTTAAAGGGTCTTTGTTTTGTGTTGTTGCTTTCCTTAGTTATGAACAGAAATCGATACAGAGGAATATTTAAATCAGTTGTAGGAATCGAAAACATCAGTGTCATTTTGCACATCTGAACCATATCTGCAAACATTCATTTCTTTTCAGGGTGCTAGTTCTTTAAAAAACCTAATAAGCAAATAAAAAGTTCGAATAATTAAAAAGATTGACCTCAATTTAATAAACTAGCATATGAGGTTTCAGTATTGAAATAACATAGAGTCTATTAATCATTCTATATTTTGGCCAAAAAAAGTAACTAACCTTATCATCTGTGTACATTTTAAACACTCTTTTTTTTTTGGTAAATCACTCTAGCTATATTAAATATTCTTTAAAATTAATAATTGGAAATAGAGATACCACTTAGACTTAACATTTTAGAATATAAAAGGTGTATATTAAAACAACCTTTATTTGGTAGTATTTAGTGCTGTTGTGTAAGTCTAGAAAAGATTTAAAATTGATTTTTGATAGGTAAATTGTGTATTACCAGGACAGTGGAGTTTAACTGACAATTTGACTAATTCTCAATAGGTGAGGAACATTTTCTTGTAGGACTTCCAAAACTGTACTCAATGTTTAAAGTTGTGATCCTAATTTGGGCATACAGCTGTCATTTAGTTATGATTTTCTTAGCTTATAAATGTTTTCTGTATTTCACAAACTAAACATTAAGAAGCCCATGGAGTAGAAGCAAAGATAGATAACAGAAATTCCTCTTAAATTTGGAAGTAAATATTCCTCAAAAAATATTTTTTCTTATTATATTTTTGACAAAAATACTGAGTTGGCCAAATACAACCTTTATTTAAAACAAAAAAATACAATTCATTTGTTTACAAGAAAGACAACATGAAATGGAAGGTAATACAACTACTTTTTAAAAAGAAATTATAGATTGGATTGACATTGACTCTGTACAACTAAATAAGTTAATCATATTATAACACATTAAAATTATCTTCCTTATATTATGAAGTGACATTCAAATCCAGAACTCTTTCATATAAATTAAATTCCATGTTAACAAAATTTCTGATTATACATACTTAGTTATCATAAGTATATGTTAGATTATCCCACTTGTCCATTCCTTTGTAAACAATGAGAATTATGACATATGAAGACAGTGTATAAGGGATATTAAATCAGCTTTAATCCCATTATTAAGAAATCCATATAGAATTGGATTAAGACAACAGGATGTCATGCCTAACAAATGGCAAATGCAATACACCAACTTGAAATGCCTATTTGAAATAAGGTTATCATTAAAGTCCGTCACCACATGGAACAGGTGTAGCGGCATCCAACTCACGGCAAACACCAATATCAGTATGGTCAGTCTGTAGAAAACACTTCGAGATCTTTTTTTTATTCTCATGACAGATCGTTTTACTCTCATTTCATGAACATCTGAGTTTTCTTCCGGTTTCACCTCAAAGCAAGTGGGGACCCCTGGTATGACCTTACTGGATGAAGAGAGCTGACTTCTTACAGAGCCTAAGTTTTCTGGAAGAGTTCTCGAACGGTTCTCTTGAGGTCTTGTTGGAGCAGGTAGCACGCATGCTGACTTCTTGCTGTATCTTCTTCTGTGTTTTCTGATGAATGAATAACTCCATTTTTGGCTGCTGGACTGTTTCACCTGAGGCCCATTCTTTTTGGATGGATGAAGAGTTAGGTTGATCATCTCATTTTCTTCGAGTCTGTTTTCTTTGTTGGACAATCCACAGCTTACACTTCTGCAGACACTGGTATGACTTACAGTTAGACAAACTAATGGCAGAATATATTGAACTAGCAAGAGAGAGATAGTGAAAGCAATTCTGTACGAATCAGAAGGCCATGATTCAACACACAAATACTTGCTGCTCACCAATGCAGAGCCAAAAGTTTCCTGAAGTTCCACGAGACTGTGGAATACTGGAAGAGGAGAACAAATTGCAAAACCTAGTGTCCAAACAGTAGCTATCAGAAAGTAACCATGGTTTGCTGTTAAATTATTAGATATAGGATGTTTGATCATATGGTATCTGACAATGGCAATTGATATTAAAATTAAAGTTGATACCAAAACCGACACACATTGGAGGAAAGGCATGATGTGGCACATGACTTTGCCAAACATCCACTGGTCCAGCAAGACAGAGGTCAGAGTAAAAGGTGAGCAAAACAGCACAACCAAGATATCTGAAAAGGCCAGATTTCCTATGAGGAAGTTTACTGTAGTCTTCTGATTACGCTTTTTCATGAGAGCCATTAAAATAAGTAGGTTCCCCATAAAGCCAAGAAGACTCACAAATGTATAGAGCCCAATCAGGAAATACTGCAAGTCATCTACACTGCTTTTATAATCATCCCAGACTGGGAAATCAGAATTCCGAGTGGCAGCAGTATCATTCTCTGCAGCAAGTGTCTTGTTATAATACTCCTTGAGCTCTAAATCCATATTATAGTCCTGCTTGGAATAAAAAGACATTCGTTAACAACATGGAAAATAAAAACCATGTGACTACTTTAAATTAATCTATTCAGAGGGAAACTGAATGTTACAATTTGCTCCCACTACCTTATTAACCTCCAAAGTAAGTTTATGATGACTTTAATTGATTCCAAGTGCAGTGCAAATATCAGCTAATAACATTTACAATAAGTTTAATTCTATCATCACTTCTGTGCTGTATTAACTAGTGTTAAAGTAGCGGACCTTGTTTTTTAAATTTATGTAGTAAATAACATGAGGAAAAGACAAGGCAAATGTAGATAAGAAAGTTAAGATACGTACTTTACAATAGCTCATTAATATACTCTCTAGTCAAGATACCTGGTACATGATATAGTCACACAATCTTACCTAAAAAATTCCTTTCACTTCTGCCTGATTCAAGGACAGCCTAAAAGTTACCTGTCCTAAAGTATTCCCTGGTCAACTCAACTGGATGTGATCACCTCTTCAGAATTCCCATAATGCTCTGCTTACAACTGTCTGATGCTGTGTGCCACAATCTGCTTTCATTGCTTACCATTCTACTTATTTATGGGCAATGGAAAAGCAGAAACTGTCTCTTACTCACTGTGGTATCTATCAAAATCCATGGCATAGTAACACCACTGCAGGTGTGAAATAAATATTTATGAGATCGAAAACTCCATACAAAAAAAATCTGGTAGCCTAAATATTATCTAGTTCATACAGCATTCTAATTTAAGCTCAAGTGTAGAAACACTATCTCAGGACCTAAATGTATATAGTAGGTACTCAATAAATGTTTATCAAGCTGTACTGTTCACTATGAGGACACAATGCTGAAAGAAAATCTTTTCATAGTGAACCCTCAGTCCTTTGAGATGTGCCAAATTATCATGGATTAGGACAACTCCTGACTGACCAACAGTGCTTCTGTTGTTTTAAAAAATAAAATGTGTATCTTTATTTTTTAATTTAACAATTGTGTACAGATTTCAGTTTTAAAAAGAGTCAATGAATCCATATTATTTAAGAAAAACACTATACCTTAGAGGTAAATGTAGAAGTGATGCTACTCTCTATAATAAGGTTTTCATTTCAAATGAAATTAATGTCCTATAATTCCAGAACTTTGGGAGGCCAAGGTGAGAGGATTGCCTGAACCCAGAGGTTCGAGATCAGCCTGGGCAACTTGGTGAGACCTCGTCTCTACAATATATCAAAAAATTAGCCGGGTGTTGGTAGCACATGCCTATAGTTCCAGCTACTTGGAAGGCTGAGATGGAAGGATCGCCTGAGTCCAGTCGGTTGATGCTGGGGTAGCCATGAGCGTGCCACTGCACTCCAGCCTGGGTGACAGAGTGAGACTCTGACACACACACATGCAAAAGAAATTAATGTCATATCACAGTGGTATCACTCATTTAGATTTGATGGTACTTTCTGATGAAGCAATTTCCCTCCTTTCCTTAAAAAAAAAGCACTTTCATTTTTTTTAACAAGAATTTCCTACAGAAAACTCAAGACAGTAATAGATAATTAATCTGGTATACATTATTATAGAGATCCTGATATATATGTACCTAAAATAGCATTTTGTTACATATCAATATCTATTTTTTTCTAGATCTATAATTGAATAATTGTACTTAAAATATACGCATATTTAAATTAATAGTAAACACTGTTATCCTTAATTTATGAGACACTTACAGGTCCCGGTCCAATGAATTTCTAAATAGGAAACCATATTGTGTACATACATTCATTATAACTAAGTTTAACTTCAGTTTTATATACAGTAAGTTTCAAACAGGACGATAGAGCCATCACCGTGCTGAGAAAAGTTGAAAGTTTTTCAAAACTTCTACAAGTGATTCTTTGCATGTTGAATTACTTTCTGAGAGCTAGTTACATTCCTTTAAAGATAATTTAATTCAAAAGTTCAGGATCATACTTGTTCTTAGACCTTAACCAAAAATTTACATTGATATTGCCTCAACTGAAAAAGAATAAGGGGAACACACATGACTCACATGGCCTACTGAATCATCTTATTCATCATATTACCAGTCAATAGCCTCCCAGCAACTATCCTGGATAGGTCAGTGAGCTTCTAAATTGAAGCAGCTTTGACTGGTGTTTCTGCCTAATTTCCTGATCCCGATGACCCCCCAGCTTGATCTAGCATGTTCATTATCCTATTTACACTTATAATATGTACAGGGTATTTGTAACTGTGATCCTGCTTAGTTGTTCTTCTTTTGACTCACTTTCTTGAATAAATTCTTTTCTTCTAACTTTGTGGTAGGTCAGTTGTTATTGATTGCTTTTTTTCTACTACAAAGGCAAGGACAAGAGACAAATTGGGCAGACCCTTCAAAGGGGCTGTATGCTTTCTTGGGACATGTAACTTATTAAGAATAAAACCACTGTCCAAAATTTTTTGAAGAAAAAGGAAATCCAGCACAATCTGCAGCAAAACAACAACAACAACAACAACAACAACGTAGTTTTGAGTCTAGAATTCAGATTTTTCTCCAATGTATGCCATCAGACTTTATTATATGCTAATATAGATAAAAGTCTTAATTATTTTCATGGTAGCAATGATGCTTAATAGAGTATATTACACATAGTGGATGCTCAGTTAATATTTATTACTTTATTATTGATGTTATCAAAGTAGTTTAACTTCCCCAACTTTAAAAGAACAGAAATAAATCATCCTGGAAATGTCAGCAAATTCAGGATAGAATATGACTACATGTTTTATATACACACATGTGTGTATATGTATATTTACATATACATACATAGGGAGACATTGAAATTAGTCTTAAATGGTCCCAAAATGGAAAAAAAAGGGATACCTAAATAGGCAATAATGATAGTTTAGCACTTTAAATATTTTAACTGGATATCTTAATTGATAAAGGCTATCATATAAGCAACAAGAAACTAAAATTTCAAAAAATATTTACCAGCAGGGCTCGGTGGCTCAGCCTGTAAGCCCGCGCTTTGGGAGGCTGAGATGAGTGGATTGCCTGAGCCCGCAGGTTCGAGACCCGCCTGGGCAACTTGGCGAGACCTCATCTCTACAATAAATCAAAAAATTAGCCGGGCGTGGTAGCGCGTGCCTGTAGTTCCAGCTACTTGGAAGGCTGAGGCGGAAGGATCGCCGGAG
>CAUYQG010082726.1:0-11830 GCA_963574415.1 Tarsius wallacei
TAGCCGGGCGTGGTAGCGCGTGCCTGTAGTTCCAGCTACTTGGAAGGCTGAGGCGGAAGGATCGCGGGAGCCCAGCGGGTCGAGGCTGCGGTGGCCGGGAGCGGCCACTGCACTCCAGTCTGGGCGACAGAGTGAGACTCCGACTCAAAACAAACAAAAAACAAACAACAAAAAAAAAATCAACACAAAAATAGATAAATGACTTAAATTAGAACCGAAATCCATAAAACTCCTAGTAGAAAATATAGGGGAGAAACTTCTTAGTATTGGTATTGGCAATAATTATTTGGATATAAAAGCAAAGTAAATAAATGTGACTACTTTAAACTCAAACATTTCTGCTCAGCAAATAAAACAGAACAAAATTGAAGACAACCTATGGACTAGAAAAAGTATTTGCAAAGCACATACCTGATGAAAAGTTAATATCTCTAATTTATATAGAACTCTAACAACTCAATAGCAGAGCATAAAGCCCTATTAAAAATGAATTTTAAAAACCTGGTCATACATTTCTCCAAAGAAGACATAAAAGTGACTAACAAGTATATGAAAATGTGCTAAACATCACTAATCATCAAGGAAATGAAAAAAGTACTATAAGACTGTACCTCAACCCTTAAGGCTGACAAATAAGATAAAAGATAACAAAGGGTAATAAGATTGTGGAGGAAAAGGAAGCCTACTACAGTGTTGGTGAAAACGTACATTGGTACAGTTGTTATGAAAATAATATAGAGGATCTTAAAGAAACTAAAAATAAAACTATTATGCAATGTAGCAATCCTTGTGAGTATATATACAAAGGAGATGAAATCACTACCTTGTATTGATATCTGCACTCCCATTCATCATGGCATTAATCACAATTGCCTAGATATGGGAGGAACCTACATGTCTATCAATTAACCAATGGATTAAGAAAATGTGGCATCTAATTATAATAGAACATCATTCAACTTTAAAAAGAAAGAAAGCAAGGCACATGCAACAACATGGTTGAACCTAGAGGACATATATGGTTCATGAAATTAGCCAGGAATAGAATAAAAACATATTGCATTATATCACTTATATGTGTAATATGTAGCATAATATATATATATATGTTCAAATATACAGAGATACACAATGAAACAGTTCTTAGCACAGAAAATAGGTCAAAAGGAAGAAGAAATAGTAATGTGTAGGTCAAAGGATAAAAAAAAGTCAGACATAGGAAGACAAATACTGTATGACATCACTTATATGTAGAATCCAAAAACAAAAAAAAAAGTCATACAGAAAAACTGTAATTTTTATCATTCCATTTAATCTACCGTACTGGCTTACTATTTACACATCTTCTCCAATGCCTGAACAATGAACGACTTCAGATTTGAGCACATCGCTAAAAGCAGATGCTGAAAATGATAGAAAGAGAGTGAGTGAAAGCTATTTATCCAAATTCAAGGAATTCTGCATTGGAGTATCACTACCTCTGGACCCCGAAGAGACCTCACATCTGTGCCCTGTGAGCATAACACCTGCTACAAAGATATCATCATTATCCTTCAGTGTGAACCAACTTGATAATCAATTTGGAGCTTTAAAAAAGCTAATGAAAAATGTGTGATTTATTTTTACTCATCATTTCAACATAGCTATGAGAAGGAAGATACATAAAACAAACAAAAATTACATCTGTACTTCAAATTCTTGGCTTGCTAGCTTGATAAACAATGGAGACAGAGGTTTCTTTGAGACAGATATAAGAGAAACACCCCAAGGAGTTATGGACTCTTTCCAAGAAATAAGCCTGGCACAGAAAGAATAATGGAAGAAAATATCTGCAAGTAGGGAGAGAAAGCAGATTTAACAGTACAACTGGAGGAAATCACAGAAGAAAAGTGAAAGTGCTTTACGTTCATACAGTTAATGATATTGAGGTTTTCAATATGCTTCTCTTATGTTTCTTTAACTTCACCTTAATTTTCAACCTGTCTTTACATTGCATAATTCATCTAAAAAACCTTGCATGCTCCCATTAGTAATACTGACTGACTTGAGCAAGAATTTTTTTCAACAAATTTATGCTGGACACCTGAAGGATAAGGTAGTTATATCAGAATATCTAAGTTAAGAATATGTATAATCTGGAAAAGTTTCCCATGTGCTTCTGATAAGGTTAACTCTTTAGAGAATCATGTTTTATGCTCCAGAAGGAGGAATATAATAAAGAGGCAGAAAGAGAAAATTGTCAGTGCTAGAAAATTCAGAATAGTACACAATCTTGCCATTCTAGGAGGAATACACTTTTAAAAGAAACTGGCCCAAATGTAAACACTACAGAAAAATAATGAAAGATGCTAAGATGCTCTTTGGATTTTGTAAGCCGTTGATGACAATCAGGGGTAATGACTTCATAGGATAGGATTATCATAGTAATATGCATTTTGGGAACTAAAATAGGTATTGTAGCAATGTTTGACTAAGACAATTTACTCTTAATTTGTGAAGGTAATATTAAATAAATGAGGAATAAATATGAAACTGGTAAAAAAGGTTATGCACGTCAGAGGAGGTCTGTGAATGTGAAAAGATAAAAAGAGGGAATAAAGACTGAGGAGGCATCAGTAAGAGGGCGTCTTTGAAGAAAAAGAGGCGGGAAAGTGGGAAAATATGGGGAATTAGTAATTAGTTCCTAAATAGGTCTCCCCTCTCCTGCTCCATAGCTCAAGGGAAAGAAAAGAATAAGTAAAGAGATTTGAGTATGTTGTGGTAAAAGTGTGTGGAAGTGACAGCATCAGCTGCTGAAAGCCCGGGTTCATTATAAAAGGGGGGGCGGTCCCTTCATAGCTGAGTGTGGAAGTGTGGAATTCAACTTTATCTATAGGTTGTGGATGAAGTTGAAATAAATTATAATACAAATGTAGTAGGACCCTTGCTTTTGATAAAAGTCCAGTAATTTTCTTATTTTATGCCTTTTTTTGCTCCTTTGAAGGTTCAATGATTTGAAGGAAATTGAAAGTCATTCCCTTTACCTCAGAGTCAATGCAAATGGTTCACTTGCATTGGCCTATTCAAAACTTTTTTTTAAAAAAAGAATTGCTGAACTCCTGCAAAGCACGGTGAACAAACTCATCAGCCAAACTTCTCTTTCTACTATTATATTCAGATTACCATTCTAAATTTTGAAAAATTAAACTGAAATCAATAAAATCCCAAGGGCCCCATATTATTCTGTTTACTTTTTATGTGTTTGTGACAATAATTGATCTCCAATGCACCACAGATAACTGTGTGTTCATGGTGTACCAAGTATTCCCTAGTGATATCTGCTAAAGGTTGCAATTTGTCCTTTAGAATAGCAGATTTTTGGGAAGCTATCACAATTCACAAAGGACATTCAGATTCTTATTGCAAGGTTAAGTGACATTTAATTTGCATTTGCACTCTGAGACTTCTTTGTATGCCGGTGAGCACGTTGAAACTCTTCGAGGATATTTTAAAAATAGAAATTCTTACTCAAACCTCTCACCAAACTTGACCCTTTATCATTACAGTAAGAGATAAAATATACATTTTAGCTCAACATTTTCCATAGGGAATAACTGGCACTAGATTGCTTTTTCTTTACTTTGCCCGTCAAAACCCATATTCGTTCATTCTGCTACTTCCCTGTCCCCACCTAATACAATATACAATTATCATGTGTTTGTCTCAGCAACTACATGGAATATTAGAAATATCGCAGGAAATAAAACTGACAATATATCCTCCTTTCATGAAATTTACAATCTAGCCAATACATTTTAATCCTTAGATTTTAACTGAGATTGTCCACAGAATGTACTGAGAAGCATATAACAGAGTGCTTAGTATAAATAAGGGAACTAGTTTGCAATAGGAGAAACAGTATAATTGAAGCAGAAATGAAATCTTTTGGAAGGTATTTAGTAGCTCAGAGGATTTAAGGCAGTGGCCCCCAATCTTTTTGGAATCAGGGATCGACTTCGTGGAGACAATTTTTCCAGGGGTGGGGAAGTGTATCATTTTAAGCAGTGCACAACCTAGATCCCTGGTATGCACAGTTCACGGTAGAATTCAGGCTGGGCTCCTGTGAGAATCTAGTGCGGCTGCTTATCTGACAGAAAGTGGAGCTCTGCTCGCCAGTGTCTCACCTCCCGCTGTATGGCCCGGTTGCCAAAAGGCCATGAACTGATACCGGTCCACGGCTAGGGAGTTAGGGACCCCTGATCTACAGAACAACTTGGAGAACCAGGCTCCAAAAGGAACCAAGAAGAGAAGGCATAGAAACATTCGGCCGCAGGGACTGTCTTCTTCTCAAGATATCCACATTGTCTTGACTCTGAAGGTGTCTTTTAAAGTTACCCAAAGGATCCCAGAATACTAAATCTTTCCTTTAGGATTCAAGGTCTTGCAGCAGGTATATTTTTAAAATCTATTTACCAAATATGCTGCTCGCTGTGTGCTAGTGGCTATTCTAAGCTCTTCACATATTTTAACTCACTTAAACCTCATAATACCCCAGGGATCTGAGAGTGCTATTCTATTCATTTTGACCTCATTTTATATTTGAAAATAATGAACCAAAAGGTATAAGCAACTTCCCCAAGGTCACATAGCCAGAATGCACAGCCTTTGATTCTGTTATCATCTTATCTGACTGATGCTTGGGGTCTAGTGGACATATTCAGTGAGAGGAAATTTTACTTTTAAATTTTATTTAGTTTTTCTTCTATTTTTATATTTTGGAGACAGGATTTTATTATGTTGTCCAGGGTGGTAATTATGGCTTAGTACACTCTCGAACTCCTGGCCTCAAGCTGTCCTCCTGAGTTACTAGCACACATCACCTTGCCGGACCTAGAATTTCTAATTATCTTGTTTTCTTAGGGAGGGGTGGTTGTTCTTGCCATGTAACTTTGGGTTCCTTCAACTTGGCATTTTGAATACTAGTCAGCCAAAATGAAAACTGTTTAATAGTTTGGGTAATTGAAAAATGGGTTTCATGTCTTAGTTTTGTGGGAATTCCTGGGGCTCTCAGTAGTTGGTGAAATGTTTGTCTTCTATCTGGAGTCCTCTATCTCCACCCGTTCATCTTGTGCTTACTTAGTTCTCAGTATGTGCTTTATTTTTTTCCCACTTTCTCAGGGAAGAGCATTCTGTAGATGAGAGACGCTATCTTTGTAGGTATACTTTGTGTCCTCAACTTAATCAACTAATCCCTTGATTCTTACATCCAAAAACAGAGAAGAAATGCTTTAACTCAGTGAGAAAAATCATATTCTTTCATTCTTGATCATTAATTAGAAAATTCAGGTTTAATATTTTTATTCATGTAATAATAATTGTTGGTACAATAAAAAAGGAGGCATTACTTTAAAATCAGTGGAAAATAAAGAGCACACATCCACAGGATGAATAATTAAAATAAAACTAAAGACACAAAACAAGGTAACAGAAAAAAAAATTGTATCAGTCATAAATATAAACATTTTCAATTTATCACTAGATGATAAATAATATCAGATTGAATTAAAAGTTATTTTAAATAACTAGTTCCTGGTGTATATTAGATATTTGCTGAATGGACAAACTGTTTTTGACTTAAAAATTTAAATAATATGAGATACTATCACAATAAAAAGATAATATACTGATTAAAATAGTTTAAATTAAATTAAGATAGAAACATAATGAAAACTAGCATAACAATATTAACTTCAGACAAAGTAAAGCAAGGTAAAGTAAAATATAAATTTTTACATTATAAAATTAACAATGAAAGAAAAAATACAGTTAGAAACATTTAGGCTTCAAATTACACGACATTATGTAATTTATATTTAAAGGTAAGGTTGTTAGACATATTCTCTAGTTGTCATTTTAAAGCTCTCAATCAAAAACATGAATATCACAGGTCTGGCAAATGTGTCTACTAAAAACACTATAATTATTTTATCATTAGTTTACCATTGTTATTGTTTTCATTTTATAATCTCTTAGTAGCGCAATGATATGTAAGTTAAGAATATTAAAAAGAATAGTAAAAAAATCAGTACATTAAGATCCAATAATATTATTACAAAATACCTGAAAAATTTACATGAAAAAAAGAGCTATTTGTCTATTTACCACTCTTTTATTTTTTCAAACTAATACTATCCTTCTTGGAGTTCAACATAGCTGGTAAAAGACAAAACCCAGTAATCATCGCAAGTAAATTTGGTTATGTAACTCTTAACTGACAAATAAATAAGCTGAACCTTTAGGTACTTTGTGGATGATACCATAAAAGTGGAAAGGGGAGTGGTCCAGGGAGCTGGTATGTTCACATTTATCCTTACACTGAATGCCTGGAAAAATATACTAGAGATGGACTTCAGTAACTCATTTTGGGCCATGCAGACAGAAACATGAGGCTAGAAGTGACATGATAAGGACTGAGGAAAAAGATAGAAGCCTAATTCTTGATGAAAACCATTGAGCTTTATGTAAACCCTCAACTACATTCTATAGACTTGTTGGAATGAAAAAAAACAATTTTCACCTTCTTTGATTCACTGTTGCTTCTCAGCCTCTTAATAGCAGTTGATTATAATTCCTAAATAAAATAGCATTATATCATAAAAATATTGGTAATGTATCCATGTAAAGCTGTATAAAGTTTATTAGCTTTTAAAAAATGTACCAGCAATACTAGTTAGAATATATAATGGAAAAATGACCTAATCACATAAGCAACATACTGTTTTAAAATACATTGAAAGAAATATAACGAGAATTTTGTAGAGTTTGCCTGAATGTCACCATTTACTGAGATTTGCACAAATGGATAAAAATATTATATCAGTGGCAAGAACAACAGAATATTATAAAATAACGTAGTGATATAATATTGTCACAATTGAATTTGTTTTGAAATTAAAGAAAATGTTTCTAAAGTTTATCTTGAATGATAAATAATCAGACATAAAAGCCGAAGTATAAGATTAAAAAACTCTGACTATACACACAATGCTATACTATTCAGCATTAGAAAAGAAAGAAATCCTATCATTATGACAACATAGATGAACCTGGAGGACAGCAAATTAAGTGAAATAAGCCAGACACAGAAAGATAAACACTGCATGGTCTCAATTCTATGTAGAGTCTAGAAAAATTGAACTCACAGAGAGTAGAATGGTGGTTACACTGGGTTGCTTGGGGTTGAAAGTGTTGGGGAGATGTTGGTCAAAGGATACAAAAGTTTCAATTAAATATGAGACATAAGTTCCATAAATCTATTGTGCAACATGATAACAATACCTTATTGAAAACTGCTGAGAGAGGTTTTAAATGTTCTCACCACAAAAAACAGTATGTGAGAAAACATATATGTTAATTAGCCTGATTAGCTTTTCTGTAATCTGCACATATTTAAAAATAACATGTTGTACCTGATAAATATGAGGACTGACAGTTAAGTTTGTGAACTCTTCCTAGAAAAAGTGCTACTTACCACATTGCTAAATATCACTACAGTCACCTTTGAGGCACTCCCACTGGGAAGCCATGCACTGATGCGCCCATTGGGAAGCTATGCACATAGTATGCTGTCAAAGCAATTTTGTACTCATTTTCTGGAATGGCCCTCAGAGCTATTATTGCAAGAATATCAAAGTTTGAACTAGAGCAACAACAAACATTTAATATCTTGTTAAACTTGGTAAGAGTAAAAATGAAATCAGGAAAATGTTAGTCCAAGTTTATGGGGGATAATGCCATGAAGAAAACAGTGTACAAATGAACTAAAAGTTTTCTGAGGGGAGAGAAAGCATCACTGATGAAGAGAGGTCAGGATGCCAGTAATTAGCACAACTGATGAAAACATTGCAAAAATGTGTTGAATTGTGTGCCAAAATCATCAGCTGACTGTGGAAAGCAGAGCAGACTAACTAAACATCAATAGAGAAACAGTGAGGAAAATTGTAACTGAAAATCTTGGCGTAAGAAATGAGTGTGCCAAAAATAGTCACAAAAGAGCTCTTGCATCATAACAATGCACCAGTTTGCACAGCACCGTCTGTCAGGGAGTTTTTAGCCAGTAAACAATCACTGTGTTGAAACACCCTCCCTACTCACCTGATCTGGCCCCCAATGACTTTTTTCTTTACCCAAAGCTAGAGGAAATATTAAAAGGAGGGAATTTTGATGACTTTCAAGACTTCAAGGATAATACAATGAGAGCTCTGATGGTCATTCCAGAAAAAGAGTCCTAAAATTGCTTTGAAGGGTGGACTATGTGCTGGCATCAGTGCATAGCCTCCCAATGGGAGTACTTCAAAGGTGATCATAGTGATATTCAGCAATGAGGTATGGAGCACTTCTTCCAGGATGAGCTTGCGAAATTAGTTGTCAGTACTTGTATTTTCCACCCAAATCTCCAAACCTAGATGTGGACTTTGACAACATTTCTTTATTAGACCTTTCTCTTTCTCTTTTAACCTTTTTTATTGTTCCTTTGTAAAATTTTATTTAATTTTTAGGACACCTAGGCGAATAAAATTACCCTAAAATAAAAGTTATTATTATGAACTCATGGATATTTGTATATTTGATGTCTTTCAAACAAATACAACATTTGATTTTAATATACACAAATTGCATGCTGTTAGGTCATGCAATAATTCCATTTATTTTGATTCTTGAGACATTTTGACACAACTCCTTTTACAGTTCATTATATACATATATTCCCTGAGACCTAAAATCAGTAACTTTATCCTAAATTCCTGTATACTTTACTGGGAAATGTCATATTGAAAGCAGACGTTAGGTACTAAATGTGCTAATTGATATTTTGTGCCTCTATTTCTTTCATTGGGTTTTAAGCCCTTTTACTAGGCTAAAGTTTAAAGTTTTATTTTTTAAAGAAAACAGCAATAAAAAATAATCCATTTAATGTAAAATATAGAATTTAAAATTACAGTCTTTATCTACCATCACAATTTTTAAAAAATATTTTTAACTCTTGGCTGTCTTTACTGTATTATCAGAATCCCTCAGAATTAATTTTTTTGAATTACTTTAAAAGTGTTTCTTACTATAAATATTGATATTTTATAACTTCTGTTATTTCTTAGTAGTCTTTTGAAGAATAAAAAAATTACTTTTCTCAGTTAAGCAAAAATAAACTCATTCTACCATGAAATCACCAAACAAATACATTAGGACATTTTATAAATATAAAATTTATAAGAAACTTTATCAACACTGATAAAAGTTCCCATAAAACCCACAAAGACTTGGACACTAAACCCATGCTGTTTAGTCAATATGGAAATCAAAGCAGAAATTAAAATATTTCTGAAATCAAACGAAAATAAACACACACCTTACCAAACCTCTGGGATGCCATGAAAGTAGTACTGAGAGGGGAATTCATTTTTTTATAAACACACATCAAGAAAATGGAAAGATCACAAGTTAACCTCCTAAAAAATCACCTGAGGGAGCTGGAGAAGCAAGACTACCACAATCCTAACTTCAGCAAAAGAATACAGGTCACCAAAGTAAAAGCCCGAATACAGGACATAGAAGACAAAAATGTCATAGAAAAAATAAATGAAACAAAAAGCTGTTTCAAAAAAGAAAGCATAAACAAGATCAACAGATACATAGCCAGAATGACCAAGAAAAAGAGAGAAAAAACATAAATAAACACAATCAAAAATGAAAAAGATCAAATCACAACAGACTCAGAAGAAATACAAACAATGACTAGAGATTACTGTGGACGTCTGTATGGAAACAAACTTAAAAACCAAAATGAAACAGAGGGTTTTCTGATATCACACAACCTCCCAAGGTTGAAACAAGAAGAAATTGACACAAATAGACCAATAGCAACCCAGGAAATCAACTCCATCATAAGAAAACTACCTACAAAATAAGATCCTGGACCAGATGGCTTTCCAGCAGAGTACTACAAAACATGCAAGAAAGAGCTGATACCAATCCTATTCAAAATACTCCAGGCAATTGTGAAAGGCAGAATTCTCCAAATCATTCCATGAAGCTAACATCATACTGATATCCAAACTGGGTAAAGATCCAACAAAGAAAAAGAACTAGGGGCCAGTATCTCTGATGAACATAGATGCAAAAATTCTCAACTAGATTCAAGCAAATTGCATCCAACAACACATCTAAAAAACCATCCACCATGACCAAGTAGGCTTCAACCCTGGGATGAAGGGTTGATTAAACATCTGCAAGACCACAAATGTAATTAAATTCTTCAACAGATGTAAAAATAGGAATCAACTGATTATATAATTAGATGGGAGAAAAGCTTTTGATAAAATCCAGTATCACTTCTTCATAAAAAACCTTGAATACGTGGGCATGGAACATACCTCAAAATAGTAGGACCCAGCTATGATAAACCCACAGCCAACAGATTGTTAAATGGACAGAAACTGAAAGCATTTCTCCAGAAAACTGGAACAAGACAAGGCTGTCCACTCTCACTCCTTCTGTTCCACATAGTGTTGGAAGTTTTAGCTAGAGCAATCAGACAAGATAAGGGAATCAGGGGAATCCAAAAGAAAAGAGGAAGTCAAGTCATTCCACTTTGCTGATGATATGATTCTATACCTCCAAAAAAATCTGTCAAAAACCTTTTTGCACTAAAAAAGGAATTTGTCAAAGTCTCAGTGTACAAAAATGTACAAAAGATAGTCATGTTCTTATACACCAACAACAAACAGGCAAAGAACCAAATAAAAATAGCAACAACGATAAAAACATGAATTACCTTGGCATCTTCCTAACTAGAGAAGTGAAAGTCCTTTACAACAAAAACTACAAAACACTGCTCAAAGAAATCCAAGAAGACACAGACAAATGGAAAAATAAATATTCCACGCTCATTGACTGGAAGGATCATCATTGTTAAGATGTCCATCCTATTCAAGACAATCTACAGATTTAATGCTATACCCATTAACTTACCGACATATTTCTTCTCAGAACAGGAAACAACAGCACAGAAAATCAAATGGAAGCATAAAGGACCATGAATAGCCAAAACAATCCTCAACAACAGAAACAAATTGGGAGGTATCACACTTTCAGACTTTAAACATTATTATAAGGTTACAATAATCAAACCAGCCTGGTATGGATGCAAGAACAGGCATATAGACCAATGGAACAAGATAGAGATTCCAGAAGCAAAACCTTAATTTCTCGACCAACTCAGCTTTGACAAAACTTCCACTACAACCACTGGGAAGAGGAGAACTTACTCAGTAAATGGTGCTGGGAAAACTGGCTAACAACATACAGAAGATTAAAACAAGACACCTACCTATTACCATACATAAAAATCAACTCTGAATGGATAAAAGACCTGAAGTAAAACCTCAAACTATAGGAACCTTAGAAAATACAGGAGACAGTCTTAGAGAAAATGGAACTGGCAACCAATTCCTGATCAAAACCCCAAATGCCTACGCCATAAGAGAAAAGGTAGACAAGTGGGACCTCATCAAACTGAAAAGCTTCTGAAAATCCAAAAAACCATCAAGAAAGCAGGAAGACAGCCCATAGAATGGGAAAAAATATTTACCAACTGTATTTCTGACAGAAATGTAACATCTAGAATCTACAGGGAACTCAAATGTGCCAAAATAAAAAAAAAAAAAAACAGCCCTATTAAAAAGTGGGCAAAAGATATGGGTAGACATATTGCAAAAGAAGACATACAATCAGACAACAGACAAAATAAAATTGCTTGGTCTCACTAATCACTAAAGAAAAGCAAACTAAAACC
>CAUYQG010082729.1:0-17337 GCA_963574415.1 Tarsius wallacei
GGGCTTGCCAAGTTGGTCAGGCGGGTCTCGAACCCGCGGACTCAGGTAATTCACTCACCTCAGCCTCCCAAAGCGCGGGATTACAGGCTGAGCCACCGAGCCTGGCTGGAGAAAAACAATCTTTAAGAAAAACAGCAAATAGTAGGATTAATAGGCACTCTTTTCAAGCTTCCAGAGATGAACACAATTCACACACACACACAAAACTTGAAGAAAAAACTGCATCTCTTTCTTCCTCCCACAATTCCCCGCGCTCGTCCTTTCCAACTTGGGCCCGGCAGAATGGCACCCGCAAAGAAGGATGGCGACAAGAAGAAGGGCCGTTCTGCCATCAACGAGGTCATGACCGGAGATTACACCATCAACATTCAAAAGCGCACCCATGGAGTGGGCTTCACGAAGCGTGGCCCTTGGGCAAAGAGATCCGAAAATTTGCCATGAAGGAGATGGGGCCTCCAGATGTACGCCTTGATACTAGCCTCAACAAAGTTGTTTGGGCCAAAGGAATAAGGAATGTCCCATACCGTATCCGTGTACAGTTGTCCAGGAGACGAAATGAGGATGAAGACTCACCAAACAAACTTTATACTTTGGTGACCTATGTTCCTGTTACCACTTTCAAAAACCTACAGACAAGTCAATGTGGAGGAGAACTAATCACCGATCGTCAAGAACATCAAATAAAGTTATAAAACTGCTAAAAAAAAAAAAAGTATTTAAATGAATAGACTGATCATTTGCAGATGCAATTAAGCAATTATAGATTCCATCAAAATATTACAGTTACAATATTTTTCTTTAAGGTACATTAGTTATTCATATATTAACTACTTTATTTACTAGAAACAAGCTAGAATGCAAAGGCATTGTTTATAAAGCCTGAGGTAAAGTACATAATTGGGGAAGGAGTTGTTAAAAAATAATTTCCTACTTCTAGGAGGAATTTTGATCCTTAAATTTAGAAGTATAATTTACATAAACAAAGAAATTGAAACCAAGGTTAAAGATCTCAGTGAGTAGTTTAATGTTGTTATTATGACAAATATAAATATTTGGATTAAAAATGAAAAAGTGCTATTCAATTTTTGTAAGTACTGCACCAAACTATGAGATGTTTAAATGCAAGTTGATAACAACACTATTTTTGGCAAAGGTGACTGACTTGATTGTTTTTTCTTCATGTTCCCATGTCACACTTGTAATGATTGAGTCAAGTATTTCTACTGAATTTCTCAGTTTAGTTTCTCTCTGAGCATTGAATCAATTACCCTGTATATTTCATTTGCCAGTGCCTGAAATCTAGAGGACAAATTTTATACTGATGGACTTCTCTTGAAGTAAATGTTGCTGTTAGATAGTAGAATTGTTTCTTGTCTTTCCTCTTTTAGAAAAATCATTTTGAGACAACCCTGATGTTTGGAATCATGACCCCAAATGCTAATTAATTTTCTGTTTTAGAAACGAAAATAGTTTCTTCCCTGGAATTTCTCTGTATGCGTAGTAATTATCAATATTAAACTGTAAAGGAATGTGTATAATGATCCAGTGAAGTTTTTAAAAAATGCATATTAAATGCACAGACTTAATAACATACTTTAAATATATACTAGATTATGTCAAATAGCTTAAATTTTAAAATCTTTTCCTATTTTTTCCTTTTTATTTCCCTTTATGTTATAGTTAGCAAAATCTTTTCTTTCATTTTAATGAAAAATTTTGCTTTCAAAGGATGCACAATTTTTCATTGAAATAAACAAGCACCATTTTGAAAGCATATATTGTGGTCATTGAAGTGCTCTATATGTAGTTTTTTATACAACATCTAGAAAGAGTGGATCTTGTTTAGTGTCTGCAAGTACTTCATTTTATAGATAATTCCCAACCAACACACACAAACATACTTCAGCCTTATGGCTGGCAGCAGTATATTGCCATCTGTGTGTTTGTATTTTAGGCAGAACATACTATGAAAATGTAGTAAAAATATACAACAGAAGAATATGGAAACCAGTTTTAAGTAGACTATTCCTAGGCTAGAAATACGCAGCATGCCAAACATTATCATCTGTGCTCTTCTAAAATAATAGAACCAAATAAATATAAATGAACCCTTGCTTTTTAGAAAGAGCAAGTAAGTGGAAATGAATCAAAAGGCCCAAAATGTCTGTTTCTTTAGGAAAAGGTTTGTATGTAACAATAGAGTCATCTATGGTCCCTAATATTTTCTTTTTGGTTTTCAATTATTTAATTACGGCTATTAGTTGTTTTTAATAAAAGAAAAATCTTCAGTCGACTTATGTAAAGACCATTCTGTACTTTTTGGTTATATTCACTTTTTCCCCATTGCTGTATCTCTAAAATTAAGTTCCAGAAACTATCTAATATGTTTTTCTGTTTCAAACAAAGAATGAGAATGTTCAACTCAATTGATATAAGATATTTTACATATTTTCTTGAGAATCATTTTGTCAATGGCTAATACTAAATTTCTGATAGAAATGGAGACATTTGGTAAATTATTCTTTATGTTATTTAATATATCTAGATCATTAGAAAAATCACAGAATTCGACTAAAGTTTTCATTTTTTTCTAGATGTCTAATACATTAAAATTTGTAGTTAGATTTTTATGGTACACTCAAGAATATTTATTTTTTGAAAATTTGAACTGTCTTTATTCTGGAAGGAATTTAATGTTTCCCAATAACATCCACATTAGCTTTACACTTATTCATTCATATACAAAAATTGACTATTAGAAGATAAAAATATAAATAGAGCTCCCACATCAAAAAAAAATCTACTGTCTACAATGTTTTTAGAAGATAGAAAATTTGTGACATATACCAATGAGCCAATGACCCACAAGTGAAATATAATAAACTTTAGTTGTCCTGATTTCAAATGCAGCCAACAAACAAAAGGCAGATTCAAAATCATATTTAGAAGATGGCAATTATTGTATAAACTTATATGAAATGGAAAAATCTTTGAAAGAAACTATGATGTTAGACTATAGATAATGGTTTTGGTTCACAGTTCCTGGCCCATAACTACCATAGCACTTGTTACAGTCCTTTGTTACAATGTTGGGTGGGGTAGGCCTCAGAGGCAGGCTTCAGAAAGCATTCTCTCTGACCTTCTCCTGTCCTACTGTCACTGTCCTAGGTGAGCCTCTGACCCTCCCCTGCCTTCTGATTGTGTGTCTTAAGACCCTCAAAGAGAGTTCTGTCCTACACAGTGGGGAAAGGAATGCTGACATCATGAAGCTTCCATAAAAACCCAAAAGAACTGGGCTTGGAGAGCTTCCAGATAGTTGAAAATGTGGAAGTTTCTGGAGGGTGGCTTGCCTAGGGAGTGCATGGCAGTACCTGTTCACCCATACCTCTTCATCTGTATCCTTTGCAATATCCTTTATGATAAAACAGTATATTGTTTCCCTGAGTTCTGTGAGCTGCTCCCACAAATTAATTGAATCCAAAGAAGAGGTTGTGGGAACCGCAACTTGACAACAGTCAGTCCAAAGTTCCAGAGGCCCAGACTTACAGTGGTGTCTGGGCTTAGGGGAAATCTTGGGGACCAAGCCATCAACCTGTGGGATCTGACACTATCTCCAGGTAGATAGTGTTGGAATTGAATTGGAGGACACTCAGCTGGTATCTGCTCCTTGGTCATGGAAAGAAACCCTCAAGTTTTGTCACGAAAACTTTCTTCTGTGTTGATGATTATTATAGTATGACAGCAGAGGGAAAAACATGGTTTGGGAGAGTTTTTCTGAAGTAGACATAAACTACCCAAACTCATTCAAAAAGAAATATGTATGAATAATTCCTTAACTATTAAATAATAGTTTAAAACATTTCCACAAAGAGAACTCTGTGTCCAGGAGGCCTCACTTGAAATTCTACCAAACATTTAAAAAAGAAAAATATCAGTTCTACTCAAACTTCTTTCATCCACCGCTGATGGGAATGTAAAGTGATACCGCCACTGTGGAAACAGTTTGAATAGTTTCTTAATAATTATTATACTATGTGCTCCACCCATTCTTCCCTAGCCATTCTACTCTGTTTCTCTTAATTTAAGAGAAATGAAAGCAAATGTTTAAAGAAAAGTTATACCACAAATGTTCATGCAGTTTTATTTGCAATGGCCCCAAACTAGGAACAACCTAAATCTTCATCAATAGATGAATAGATTAAAAAAACTGTGTTACATCCTTCAGTGGAATACTATTTAGCAATAAAATATACTATTGATATGCATACATGGATAAATCTCAAAATAATTATGTAAAATAAATCAGACACGAAACAGTACATACTATATGATTTAATTTACAAAAAATTCTAGAAAACTCTAAGTTATTTTGACAGAGAGACTACCAGTGAATAACTGGGGAACAGGAACAAGGTAGGGATGGCAGAAGATATGAAAAAGAGTAAGTTGATACTGACAGTTAAGATTTGTAACATGCGTAAGTGCACCTATACTAGGTGGTAAAGCAAAGCACAGCTTCATGCATTCATACTAATGGCCTTGAGTCCTAAGAGCAGGTTCTATTGTAAAGCATTTAGCTTTGTCTCCATGGACTGAGGACTGAGCTAATTACTCTATATGCACTCACTCAACTATGCTCATAGCCAACATATTAATAAGCACAACTTTACTGAGATCAAGCAGCATGTTTATAATCATACAGCTCTAAGGCAGCAGAGAGAAGATCTGAACCCAGTGTATTCCGAAACCAGAGTCATCTTCTAATCACACCACTCTACCACCATTCAGAATAAATGCAGTGTTAGTGTCTTGTATTCACCTTCAGTATATACACAAAACAGAATATTTATAGAATCAATTACTTTTCTTTTAAGAAACATAAAAATAATGACTCAAAACTATAGCTGTGTGTCAGTGTTTCTGAAAATAAGATGAGATCATTATTATCATATAGAGATGGAATAAAGGCGGATGAAAAGCAACAATTCAGCCATAATGATTTCATTAGGATGAATCTGTGGAGAGATGAAAGGAACAGATCACTAATAGATTGCTAGTGAAATGGAGAGTGTGTTGAAGTTGTTGAATGTGATAACACTTACAGAAAATGAAAGTTGAAATGCTTTAGAAGAATGAAAAAACGAAAGCAATATTTTCTATCTGTCCAGCAGCACATCAGGAAAAGGGAAAACGCATATTTTGTCAATTCAGCTGAGCCATTGATCTCTTTTGAATGCTGAGTCTAATGAGGCAAGTAGGGGAAATGCATAATGGCTCTTACATGTGTGCTTCTCTGAGTTCAGATTATTGTGCAGAACCAAATTGTGTTTCACAAAAGAAAGCTATTGAAATGGATTCACTCTTTATTACAATAAAAATATAAAATTTAACTTATCAAAATGATGAAAAGAGAGTTTCTAAAATAGCTAACTCTTACCTTCTTCTAAAGCCTTATTGCAGGTTATTACAACTAAACAAATAATTTTAAAAACTCAGATGTCTATTTCACCAGTGCTGCTTTCTGTAACACTAAACTTCTCTACATTTTGAGGTTTGTTCTCTTGTTCCTTGTTTTTTCATAGCAATAAAACTTCTGCAAGTGGGAGGTTATTTCTTAAATTCTACATCAATCACTATTTTAAAGAGCATTGGACTATATCACAACTAATTGAATTCAAATCAATTAGTGCAGACAATATAATAGCAACACACATACCTTTGAAATACAAACCAGTTTTTTAGTCACATCTAAAGGGAATTTTTCAATATAATAATAAATTATGGTATATATTCTTGGCAAATATAATTAGCTTATTTTTACTATTTTAACTGAAATTCCCCGCACACTGTTAGGACACTTAATTTTTTAAAAATGGATTTATAAAATATATAAAATCTGAAAAGTATAGAAAAGTATAAATCAGAACATTTAAATTACTCATTATACTATTATTCAACCATAACCTTGTTATTATATTTCTGTATGTCTTTCTAATATTTCATGCTGTGTATAGAAAGATTTTTTAATATTACAAATAGTTTATATTTTGCCCTTACTGACTCTGCAGAATTGGAAACATTTCTACTATCTTTAAATATTCTCTGAAAACAAGAAGCTAAATGGACATATGCTATAGCCCAATTTTCCTATTATAGATATCATGTCAGTACATGTTAAGTCTTTATTTCATCATGCAATTCTAATTATTTTTCTTAATATAGCTAGGATTAATAGTTAATAATTTGGTTAGCTTTAAGAGTCTTAATAAATATTTTCTAATTCTCTAGATAAAAATTTAATCAAATCACTCTTTCAGAATATCTTTTTCTTGTAAATTGTTGCTTATTCAAAAAAAATCTCTGAATTTTTATGAGTAGTAAATTTTTCTAAAGTATGATTCTTTTAAATTAAAAAAGGAGCTTTCACTCTTTGTATTGTCAATAATTATTCTGTAAGGTTTTCATTGTGGTAAAAATACACAGGGCATAAAATTTATTATCTTAATCACTTTTAAGTGTACAGTTTGGTAACACTAAATATATCCATAATGTTTTTCAGTCATCATCACCATTCATCTTCTAAATTCTTTTCATCTTGTAAAACTGAAATTATACTCAAACAATAAGTCCCCATTTCTCTCTCCTCTGACCCCTGATGACCATTCACTGTTCAACTGTCTGTCTCCACAATTTTGACTATGTTCAGTACCTCAAATATATGTAATCACACAGTATTTGTCTCTGTGACTGGGTTTTTCACTTAGCATAATGTCCTCTTGGTTCATCTATGTTGTAGCATATACTAGAATTTCCTTTCTTTAGAAAGCTGAATAATATTCCATTGCATGCATGTAGCAGATGTTGCTTATCTATTCATCTGTTGATGGGTATGGGTTGCTTCCATGATTTAGTTATTGTGGGTAATACTGCTATACACATGGGTAAACAAATATCTCTTTGAGATCTTGCTTTCAGATATTTTGGATATATGCCAAGAAGTAATTTATTTTCATTCTTTAAATGGTTTCAATTTTATTGATACACATAAGAGGGGACTCAAAAAACCCAAGACTTTATTTATAAAAAAATTGTTTATTTATTTTACATCGTTAAGCTTTAAGTCACCTTCAAAGTATTCTCCATTTGAGGCAGTACACCTATCAAAGACACTTTTTCTACTGCTCAAAACAGTTTTTGAACTTGTCAGTTTTGATGCCTTTTAGTGCTTCTGCTGTTTTTTGTTTCACCTCTTCTACACTGGCAAAACGTTTCCCTTCGAGGACTTTTTTCATCTGGAAAAAAAAAAGTCATTTGAGGTGAAACTGGGTGAATAGGGAGAGTGGTGGTATAGGGGTCATGCTGTTTTTGATCAAAAACTGCGGAACACTCAGCAAGGTGTGGGCAAGTGTGTTCATAGATCATCCATCACGTAAAAGGCAAACACTTGAAAAAAATCTCCAAAAATGAAAAATCACTGAAACCAAACACAGTCTCTCATAACAACGCTAGCTGGTACACTGATGCTGATGGGTTCCTAGAACACATATCCTAGCAGGTGAAGCCTGTATTGCAATGGGCCTGTTCTGGAAAAAAAAGGATAATTCCAGTGTTTGGGGGTCCTCTTCCATAATAATTTACATATTTATGGATACATGTGAGTGTTTGTTACATGTAAAGAATATGTAATGCTCATTTCAGGGTGATTGGGTACATCACCACATCACCATGAGTGTTTATCATATTTTTGTATTGGTATCATTTAAAATCTTCTCTCCTTGTTACTCTGAAATATGTAAGATATTGCTGCTAAGTATAGTCACCCCAGTCTGCTATCAAACAATAGAACTTATTTCTTCTATCTAACTGTATGTTTATATCCATACCCAACCTCTCTTCAATCTGCTCCTTCCTCCCACCCACATTTCCAGGTCTCAGGTATTGATCAGTCTATTCTCTGTGTCCATGAGATAAAGTATTATAAATCTCATGGTTGAGTGAGAACATGCAGTTTCTTTTACTGATGTGCCTGGCTTTTAAAAAACTAATATGATGATCTCAAGTCTCATCCAGACTGCTTCAAATTACATGATTTTATTCTTTTTTATGGTCAAATAGTATTCTATCATGTATATATACCACATTTTCTTTGTTAATTAATGTGTTGATGTACAATTAGGCTGATTCTACATTGTTATTTTTTTTCAAAGAGGAAGAGAAAATCTGAATAGATTACAACAGACTGTATTAATTGTTTCAATCCTTTTGCTATTGTGAATAGAGCTGTTATCAATATGCACGTGTAGGTAACTTTGATATGCTGATTTCTTTTCCTTTGCACAGATACCCAGTATTGGAATTGCTAGGTCATATGGTAGTTCTATTTTTAGCTTTTTGAAAAATCTCCAGAGTCTTTTTCAAAAATCTCCATACTCTTTGTCAGAGTGGTTGTACTAATTTACATTCCTATCAAGAGTGTATAAGTGCTCCCTTTTCTCCACATTCTTGCCAGAATTTATCTTTTTAATGATAGCCATTATGACTGGAGTGAGATGTCTCATTGTGGTGTTGACATGAATTTCTCTGATGATTAGTAATGTCGAGCATTTTTTCGAGCATACGCACTGGCTCTTTATTTGTTCATTTAAGAAATGTCTATTTATGTTAGTTGCTCATTTTTAAATGGGATTTTAAAATCCCATTAAGAAATTCATATATATATATATATATAATTTTTTTTTCCTCATAAAAGGTTTAAGTTTCTTGTGTCTTCTGGATATTAGCCTCCTATTTGAGAAATGCAAATATTTTCTTCTATTCTAGAGGCTGTCCCTTCACTCTATTGGTTGTTTCCTTTGCTGTGCAGAAGCATTTTAGCTTAATATACTCCCATTTGTTACTTTTGGTTTTATTACCTGTGCTTTTGCAGTCTTAGCAATAAAATATTTGCCTAGGTTAATGGTCTAAACAGTTTTCCCTATGTTTTCTTTTGATAGTTTTACAGTCTGTGGTCTTATGTTTAAGAATTTAATCCAACTTGAGTTGGATTTTGTGTATGGTGAGACACTAGGGTTCAGTTTTATTTTTCTGTATATGATGATTGAAGAGGGAGTCCTTTCCCAAGTGTATGTCCTTGACAGCTTTGTAAAAGATCAATGAGTTGTAGGTATGTGGCTTTATTTGTGAGTTCTGTCTTCTGTTCCATTATTTTATGAGTCTATTTTTATACAAATTCATGCTGTTTTGATTACTATAGCCTTGTGTGAATAATATGTTTTGAATTCAGATAGTGCAGTGCCTTCAGTTTTGCTCTATTTGCACAGAATTACTTTGACTATTTAGGCTCTTTTTTGGTTCCATACAAACTTTAAGACTGTTTTTGCTATTTATGTAAAAAATGCCATTGGTATTTCAATAAGGATCACATTGAATCTGTAGATTGATTTGGGTAATTTGACCATTTTACTATTGATACATTCTTCCAATCCATGAGCATGGAATGTCTTTCAGTTTATGTTGTCTTTGATTTTCTTCATCAGTGTTTTGCAGTTTTCCTTGTAGAGATCTTTTACTTCCTTGGTTAAATTTATTATCTGGTATGTTTTTTGTAGTTATTGTAATTGGGATAGCCTTCTTGTTTTCATTTTCAGCTATTTCATTCTTTCTAATTTTTGTATGTTGAGTTTGTATCCTGACACCTTACTTAATTTGTTTATCAGTTCTAAGAGTTTTTTTGGTGGAGTCAGTTTTTCTAAATATAAAATTATTTCATCTTCGAAGAGACACAATTTGACTTATTTCTTTCTAATTTGAATGTCTTTTATTTATTTCTCTTGCCTGATTGCTCTGGGTGGGACTTTCAATACTATACTGAATAGGAATGGTGACAGTGGCCTTGTCCCAGTTATTAGAAGTAAAGCTTTCAATTTTTTCCCATTCAGTATGATGTTTACTGTTGGTTTGTCCTAGACAGCCTGTATTACATTGAAGTATGTGCCTTCTATGCCTAGTTTTTTGAGCCTTTATCATGAAGCGATGTAGAATTTTATCAAATGCTTTTTCTACATCTACTGAGATGATTTCTTTTTAATTTTTTCTTTATGATGTTGTGTATTATATTTTTTGATTTGCATATCCTTAACTATCTTTGAACTCCTGGGATGACTCCCACTTGATCATGGTGTATTATCTTTTTTATGTTCTGTTAGATTCAGTTTGCTACTATTTCACTAAGGATTTTTGCATCTATATTCATCAGCAATTGGCCTGTAGTTTTTTTTGTTATTGTTGTTGTGTCTTTGTCTGGTTATGGAGTCAGGGTAATGTTGGCTGCATAGGTTAAGATAGAAAGAATTATCTTCTCTTTAATTTTTTGGAAAAGTTTATGGAATATTAGTATTAGTTCTTTTTTATACATTTAGAAGAACTTGAATATGAATCCTTTTGGTCCTGGCCATTTTTAAAATACTGATTCAATCTCACTACTCATTATTGGTATGTTCTATCCTGGTTCAGTCTTGGTAGGTTGTGTTGTGTCCAACATATATGCATTTTCTCCAGGTTTTTCAGTTTTTGGTGTATGATTGTTTATAATAGTCTCTGATGACCTCTGGTACTTCTGTGGTGTCAGTTGTAATATCCCCTTTTTCATTTAGGATTTTGTTTATTTAGGTCTTCTTCCTTCTTTTCCTGGTTAGTCTAGCTAGTGGTTTATCAATTTTATTCATCTTTTCAAAAAACAAATTTTTCATTTCATTGATTCTTTATAATTTTTTTTAGTCTCTATTTCATTTAGTTTTGCTCTGGTATTTATTATTTATTTCCTTCTGCTTGTTTTGGCATACATTAGTTCTTTTGTGGCTATTTAAGGTTTATTATTAGATTATTTATTTTAAACCTTTATCTTTTTTTGAAATAAGCATTTATTACTATCAACTTTTCTCTTAGACCTGATTTTACTGTGTTCCACAGGTTTTGATATTTTGTGTTCAAATTTTTTTAAAATTTTTATTTTGGTATCTTCATTGACTCACTGGTCACTCAGAAGCACATTGTGAAATTTTCATGTGTTTGTGTAGTTTCAAAACATCCTCTTGTTTTTAGGTTTTAGAATTTTCTGTTTATCATTGCTTTAGAGAGTTTCTCTATAATGTGCTATGGGAAAGACCTTTTGGCATTGTATCTCATTGGAGATACTGGGTCTCCATAATCTGAAAATCTAAATATCTTACTAGACGTGGGATGTTTTGTCTATCATTTCATAAAATAGAAATTTAAACCCGTTTATTCTCTCCTTCTTTTCAATGTTTAATACATTTGGTTGTTGTATGATGTCACATATATCATAAAGACTTTGTTTATTCCTTTTTGTCTTTATTTTCTTCTGACTGCATTATTTCAAAACACCTGTTTTCAAGTTATGAGATTATTTCTTCTGCTTAGTCTAGTCTAATATTGAAGCTTTTAGTATATTTTGTATTTCATGCGAGGAATTCTTTTTCATTTTTGTATTAACTTTTACATTTTTTTATTTTAAAATTGTGGGGTAAAATTCAGGGTAAATATTCATTGTGCAGGTATCCTTGTTGATGATCCCTTCCCCAGGCAGATTTTGAGTACTGTCAATCTCACCTCCTCATCCCTCCCCCCTCAAAATTTCCCACTACTGTCAATCCTTTTCTTATAGTATCACAGTAGTTGTTCAAGGTCCACTTATGAGTGAAAACATGTGATACTCAGTTATTTGTTTCTGTGAAAGATCACTCAGTATTATAGACTCTATTTCCATACAGGTTACAGTGATATTCATGATTTTGTTCTTCTTTATGGCTGTGTAATATTCCATTGTGTATATGTACCACATTTTTTTTTTATCCAGCCCTCTCTTGATGAGCAGCACAGTTAGTTTCATGTTCTTGCTAATGTGAACAGTGCTGCGATAAACATACGTGTGCAGGTATCTTTTTTTATACAGTGATTTGAGTTCTTCCGGGTATATTCCCAGTAGGGGGATTGTGGGGTCATATGAAAGGTCAATTTTTATAATGTTCAGAAATCTCCACACTGATTTCCACAGGGGTTGTACTACTTTACACTCCCACCAACAGTGTAGAAGTGTTCCCTTTTCGCCACATCCTCTCCAGCACCTGTTATTTTTTGAGTTAATGATGATGGCCATTCTGACTAGAGTTAGGTGGCATCTTACTGTAGTTTTAATTTCTATCTCCTTGATGATTATTGAAGCTGAACATTTTGTCATGTATCTGTTTGCTGCTCATATGTCTTCTTTTGAGAACTGTCTATTCATATCTTTTGCCCACTTTGTAATGGGACTGTTTGCTTTTTTTCTTTTCAGCAAGTTTGAGTTCCTTGTAGATCCTAGATGTTAGGCCTTTGTCAGACATAGAGTTGGCAAATATTTTCTCGCAGTCTGTGGGCTGTCTCCCTGCTCTCTTGATGGTTTCTTTGGCTTTGCGGAAGTTTGTCAGTTCGGTGAGATCCCATTTGCCTATCTTATCTCCTACGGCCTGAGCACTTGGGGTTTTGATCAGGACTTGGTTGCCAGTTCCAAATTCCATAAGGGAGTCTCCTGCATTTTCTAAGGTTCTTATACTTTGAGGTTTTATGTTTAGATTTCTGATCCATTTAGAGTTAATTTTTGTGCATGGGTCTAGGTAGGGGTGCTGTTTCAATCTTCTGCATGTGGTCAGCCATTTACTGAATAGGTTCTCCTCTCCCCAGTGGTTAATGGTTGAGACTTTGTCAAAGATGAGTTGGTTGAGAAATTGAGGTTTTACTTCTAGAATCTCAATTCTATTCCATTGGTCTATATGCCTGTTCTTGTACCAATACCAGGCTGTTTTGATTATTGCAGCTTTATAATAAAATTTAAAGTCTGGGAGTGTGATTCCTCCTGCTTTGTTTTTTTTTTCCTGAGGTTTGTTTTGGCTATTCGTGACCATTTATGTTTCCATGTGAGTTCTTGTATTGTTGTTTCTAGGGCTGAGAAGAATGTTGCTGGTAATTTGATGAGTATTGTGTTAAATCTGTAGATTGCCTTAGGTAGAATGAACATCTTAACAATGTTGATTCTTCCAATCCATGAGCATGGAATATTTTTTCACTTGTTTGTGTCATCTTTGATTTCTTTGAGCAGTGTTTTGTAGTTTTCATTGTAACGGTCTTTCACATCTCTGGTTAGGAAGATGCCAAGGTATTTCAATTTTTTTGTGGCTATTGTGAATGGATGTGCTTTTATTTGAGATTGTTTGTTTATTATTGATATATAGAAATGTGATTGTCTTTTGCACATTTATTTTATACCACGAGATTTTACCAAAGTCTTTTATTAGTGCAAGGTGGTTTTTGACAGATTTTCTTGGGTTTTCAAGGTATAGAATCATGTCGTCTGCAAAGAGAGATAACTTGACTTCCTTTTTTCCTATTTGGATACCCCTGATCACTCTCTTTTCTCTGATTGCTCTAGCTAGGACTTCCAGAACTATGTTGTCATGCAAGGAATTCTTAAGTTCCAGAGTGTTTTTAAATATCTATCTCTTAGGCAAATTTATCATTCATATCCTGAATTTTTTTTTGAGTTGGAGTCTCTCACTCTGTCGCCCAGACTGGAGTGCAGTGGCCACTCCTGGCCACCGCAGCCTCGACCTGCTGGACTCTGGCAATCCTTCTGCCTCAGCCTTCTGTGTAGCCGGAATTACAGGCGTGCGCTACCACACCCAGCTAATTTTTTATTTATTGTAGAGATGAGGTCTTGCCAAGTTGCCCAAGTGGATCTCAAACCAGCGGGCTCAGGCAATCCACTCACTTCAGCCTCCCAAAGCGTGGGCTTACAGACTGAGCCACCAAGCCTGGCTCATATCCTGAATTTTTAAAAATTTCTTTTATATCTCACTAAATTTCTTTAGTATCATATTTTGACTTCTTTTTCAAAAATTTTGTAAATTTCTTTTTGATTGTACTCTGTTACTAGGGAATTATTGTTTCTTTGGAAGTGTCATATTTCTTTGTTTTTGTTTTTTTAATGTTTCCTGCATTTTTACTTTGATATTTACACATTTCTTATACTATTCACTTACTTAAATTTCAAATTTTTTCTTCATAGCAGAGTACTTTTTCTTGAAAATGTTGTCTAGATAGGGTCCTTAGGCTTTGAGTCTGGGTGCATATGTTAGTGTAGTCTCTATATGATTTTGTCAGCTGTACACAGCATCAGAGGTGTCTATGATTTTCCTCAGTGGTCTATGTTGTGACTATTAGTGGAGACTGTGGTGAAGCTTTACTAGGTACAGTGATGCCAGATGGGTCAGTCTTTGGACCCAAGTGGGAGCATCAGTGAGATGAGTATGCCTGATCTAGGACACCAGTGTGTTTTACAGTGGCATTGGTATGAGTAATATCATGCAGACCAATTATTGGGTCACTAGGTGACTTACTTAGAAACCTATATTGGCAGCAGTGGACCCGATGCGTGAACAGGTTCTTGCATCCCTGGGTAACTTGCATGGCGTAGGCAATGGCAGTAGTAGTTTTAGAATGACCCTCTGGATTCAAGCATTTCACACTTCTGTTGATGGTTGCTGCAGTGCAGGGTCACCAGTCACATGCCATGCAACTCGCCGAATCTGTTTCTTTCTGTATCAGTACCATAGCACCGTGGAAAGGGAAAAAGGGGCCCTGCCATTCACGCATAAGCTGAGGCACAGATGTCACACTACTAATGGGGATGCAGTAATAACTCACAGTCCCAGATAGACAGCCCTCCATCTCTCCTGCCCCAGCCTCTGGTGGCAGCAGCAATGGTAGTTGTGCTTGCAATGGTGCATGAAGGGTGAAAAGGTGTCTCACTCCATATATAAGAACTTGAACACAGAGGCCACTCTGCCAGTAGATGGGAATGACACTCTTTGCCTGCGAAGCTAAGCACAGAGTTTGTGCTGCTGAGGGTAGTCACTTCTCATAGCCACAGAGTACTCTGAGGCTCTGGAAATCATGTGCTTTGACTTTCTTTTTCCCCAGTGGCTGTCTTTTTGGTGTGTTATACTTGTTTTCCTGTCAGCTTGGTAACTGGGAAACCCGCAGCACCTTTGGGTTCAACCAGTTCTGTGCTACTGTAGCTATCTTGGTAGACACTGGAAAATGTCAGTGAGGGCTCACAGGTATACATCTGAAAATATGTGAAGATGGGGGCCTATGGTTTCTAGAACAGGATTCAGTCCAATGAAACCTGTGCTCCTACAATGACACCAACTGCAGCTCCAGTCACTTAGATCTTGATGGGGTGAGTGACCCAACACATGTTCTCTGTCTGGTACAGTGCCCTCACAGGGTCTCCAAATCACTGCCCACTCAAGTATCATGTTTTGTGTGGATAGAGGAGCTTTCCCAAGGTTTGGATTGCAGCAGTGTGCTGTGGGGATGTGACCTGCTGAATTTCTCTCATTTAACTACTTCCCACAATATAGAACCTTTCCAGGCTCCTGGCTAATCTCAGTAGAGATGGTTTCTTGCTTCTTTATGCTTCTTTACTTCAAATGTTTCCCATGACTTCAGTCTTGGACTCCAGTGTTTTCTCTTAGATATTCTATTTGTGGTATGATTATTTTTCTTAATTTTGCTTCTTCTTTCTAGAGAGTTCACGTATCTGACATTGGCAGTCAACTATCTTGAACCTGGATCCTGTTTCACTTTTTTGAAAACCACCATGCTGTTTTCCATGGTGGCTGTATTATTTTACATCCTCATCAACAGTGCACAACATTCCAATTACATCTTGCCGATACTGGATGAATGACCCTCTGGATTCAAGCATTTCACACTTCTGTTGATGGTTGCTGCAGCAATAAAAATATGTTATTTTTTTTCATAGTAGCCATTCTAAAAGGTATGTGGTTGAATCTTATTGTAGTTTTGCTTTACATTTTCCTAATAATTAATGATGATGGGTCTGTTTTCATGTGCTTCTTGTCCATTTGTATATCTTCTTTGGAAAAATGTATATTCAAGTCTTTTGCCAATTTTTGAATTATTTTGTTTGTCTTGTTTTGAGAATGAGGCTGTCTCTATAGATTATAATGTTAAACCTTTATCAGATATATGATTTGCAAATATTTAATCCCACTCTGTGATTTTTTTACTCTCTAGATACAGTCCTTTGACATACTTTTCAACACTTTTTAAATTATATTTTAATTTGTCTATTTTTTTCTTTTGTTGCCTGTGCCTTTACTGTCATATTCTGAAAATTTTGCCAATTCCAATGTAATAAAGATTTTTTTCCTAATTTTTTGAAGATAATTTTAGGTATTGCATGTAAGTTTTTGATCCATTTAAAATTGACTTTTGTATATGATATGTGTCCAACTTCATTCTTTTGATTGTGGATATTCATATTTTCCAGAATTGTTTGTTGAAAAGCTATCCTTTCCTACATTAAATAATCTTAAAACACTTGTCACAAATCATTTGATCAAATATTTCAGCATTTATTTCTGAACTCTGTTCTATTTCTTTGGTCTATAATATCAAAGAGAAAACAAATATCCTTTTTTTTTAATTACTGTAGTTTTATAGTAAGTCTCAAAGTAAGAAAATATGAGTACTACAGTTTTAGCTATTCAGTCACTTAAGAGTCCATATATAAATTTTGGGGTTTTTCAATTTCTACAAAATTATCATTAGGATTTGGTCATGATTTCCTTGAATCTGTAGATTCCTTTGGCATCTTAACAATATTAGTTTTCCAATCCGTGAACATGGGTTGTATTTCCATTTATTTATGTCTTCTCTATTTTCTTTTAACTATGTTTTGTAGTATCACTATTTAAGTATTTCATGTCCTTGGTTAATTCCTAATTATTTTATTCTTTTTTGGTGCTTTTGTAAATGGAATTGTTTTGGTAATTTCTTTTTCAGATTTTTCATTGTTAGTGCATGAAAATGCAATGGAATTTTATGTGTTGATTTTGTATTCTGTTTCTTTTAAAAATTCATTTATTAGTTCTAACATGTTTTTTAAATATGTAGTACTTTCTACAATCAAAATTGTATCATATGCAAACAAATATAATTTTAATTTTTCCTTTTTATTTGGGAGGACTCCTTTTATTTTCCTGCTTAACTTCTCTCACTAGAACTTCCAGTACTATGTTACCTTTTCCTAAACTTAGAAAAAGATATTTTAGCCGGGCTCGGTGGCTCAGCCTGTAATCCCGCGCCTTGGGAGGCTGAAGTGAGTGGATTGCCTGAGCCCGCGGGTTCAAGACCCGCCTGGGCAGGCGAAACCTCATCTCTACAATAAAAAAATAAAATAAAAAATAAAAA
>CAUYQG010082737.1:0-22472 GCA_963574415.1 Tarsius wallacei
TCCAGCTACTTGGAAGGCTGAGGCGGAAGGATCGCCGGAGCCCAGCAGGTCGAGGCTGCGGTGGCCGGGAGCGGCCACTGCACTCCAGTCTGGGCGACAGAGTGAGACTCCAACTCAAAAAAAATAAAAATAAAAATAAAATACAACGTGTTGTAATATATGTACTGTAGATAAAAGATGAGAGGTGCCCACAGGAGGGAATGACACAGGGATCAAGATAATGGAGTTCCCACTTATGAAATGAAGGCAGGAATTAGGAGGAAAAAAGAAGGAAGAGTTTTCTGGTAGAGCAATCAGTCTGCATGATGCCAGGGCGGCTTGATGGTTATGACACATTTGAGGAATTATGGATTCACTGTCCTTTTTTCATACCAATCTGTCACCTAGTTGTGTGACCCCTTCATTTTCACTGCCATTCCTCTCGTCCCACATAACTCAAGGTCTCATAAAGTCAGAGTGCTGTTGTGATTGAAAACATGGGCTTTGGAGTTGGGGTATAATATGCTCTGGTCTTGGCTCCACCAATTAGTGTCTGCTTGACCTCTCTGAGTCCTCTCAGTGGTAAAATGGAGATAATGAAGGAACCTACTTTATAGTGGTGGGGAGAGAATTAGATTATATAATTCATGTAATTCCCTTAGTACAATGTTTTCTTTGTGTAACGGTTTCTTCATATATTTCTATTTGTCATCCTACAGTTTCAACGCACAACCTGAGTCCAGTATATACCATAATACAGTCGCTCACTGAATGAATACATGAACACATGTGTCTGGCACTGCTAGTTTCCTGACTTCTTATGCTCAATTCCTGGCTAAGGTTTTTATTCCATTTTAGTAAATGACAAATTATAAAGATGTGGTTTCCTCCTCAATCAAGATTTTAAAAATATTTTTTATTTAACAACATTATTATTTTTAACATCCAAAGCCTTACTCAGAAAAATATCCACTTTGAAGTTCATTTCTTTTCCCAGAGGAGAGCAATTCATCAGCTCTTAAAAGATTATGATTCAGCAAGGGAGTATTCAAGTCCATTTGGAGACATGGATTCCTTTGAGGCTTCAATACAAGGAAGGCACATTTAAGGCCTTGTTAACAGAAGTATGAATATTCATATTACATCCCTTCATTTCTTTTGTATCTCAGACTCATAACATTCTTCCATAACACTGATCTGTATCACTTTATCAGCTGCACCTCAAGGGACTTGCTGATAATTCACAAAACAAATCTGCTTCTTGGCCCCACTTCCTCAATTAGTCCCCTGTGTTCTGAATCACTTTCTTCTTTTTCTTCAGCTTTGATTTCCAATGCCATGGGATGTGATTGAAGCCCAAGACTTGGTTCATCTATGGTGGGTGCTGCCATCATAGTTACCCTGAGAATGTCACCAACTTCAGGCAGGCCCCAGGAAAGGATAGCCTACGAGGGGGCATCTCTGCTTGTTTATTTGACATCAGGAAACACTTTGTAGAGTGATATTTAATAAAATAATCATTTAAGTTTATTTTTTATGATATGATGTGGTAGTGTCAGTAGATTGCATTGAGCAGAAGTGGTTGGAAATTACTGGCCACAAACCCCAAACTAATGTACATGATATACACAGGTAGAACGGAAGACTTGGCTGTATTTGTTACTGAAAACACAAATTGATGTCTTAAAAACAATGTCTAATGTTATTTGATTTTTTTTTTCTGATTTTTGGAGGTGGGGTGGAGTGGAGGAGGGGTCATTTAAAATCAGTTTATAGCTACATGCATACATATGCACATATTATACACATTAACTTAGCTCTGTGTTTCCTTCATGATATTTTCCAGCATATATTGACTTTTGGCTTAAACTATTTGTTTGAGAGTGCTGCTGAAGTATCCTATTATTTATTTCTTCAACCCAATCAGTTGTAGGTGTGGGGCTTCCTTTATAGCTGAGACATCCACTAAAACATACCCAGTGTGTAGACACCCAGTTTCCTCTCCTTGTTCACTCCCCAAACATCTGAACAGCCTTGTGATTTACCCACTAATTGCTTGTTCACAATTTGAGTCACACCACGTGTGCTTAAAATATCTGGCCCCCACTTTCAACTTCCCTTTAATCTCCCTTCCTAGGAGTTCTGTTTAGACCCTGTATCCAAGTTGTGTAACTAGAGGGAAGGCACAGTGCAGCTTCTAACTGGCGGTGGAGAGATTGAACACTTGAGAAACAAAATGGTTCCATAAACAGAGTTATAGGAATTGTGCTACCTTCTTTCAAGAAGATCTGAGGAGGTAGGGGTGTGTGTATGTGTGTGTGTGTGTGTGTGTGTGTGTGTGTGTAATATTTAGAATTTATATTTGCCTATTTACTGAGGTCATTTACATAAACACAGGAGTTTTGCTGTTCAAGAGCATACCAGCTCTTGCTGCAATCCCTTCATCTGCGATGTGTGTGCATGTGAGTGTGTAGCTGAAATCTGCCCTGCTTTTTTCTCAGAAAATACAAGAAATGCCACTTCTTGGTTCTCACTGAAGCTGACAGGCTGTTATTAATCCATGACTTTGAACTCCAAAATCAACAAGTATTTTTTGAAGACTTGGTGTTTAGTGATAGTCTCCCCATAAAAGGGCTCACAACCACATAAAGAAACAGGTGTGCCAGACAAGAACGTATGACAAGAATGGACAGGACTCATGGGGCAGAATCCTAAAAGCAATCTTGCTTTTGTTCTCACTCCTCCCCTTAAACCCGTTCAATGAGGAAAGGTCTTCCCATACCACTGGATAAAAACTCAGAGTCCTATGGCTTTTTCATTTACTTTCAGGTGATAAAAGATCAATGGTCACTTTAAGGGAAAAAAAGCAAACACAGTCCTGGTTTAGAAGTTAGGATGCCTGAACCAGCAGGTTTGAGACCAACCCAGGCAACTTAGCGAGACCTCGTCTCTACAATAAATAAAAAATTAGCTGGAGACGTGGTAGAGCATGCCTGTAGTTCCTGCTACTTGGAGGGCTGAGGCGGTAGAATCGCTGGAGCCCAGCAGGTAGATGCTGGGGTGGCCGTGAGTGTGCCACTGCACTCCAGCCTGGATAACAGAGTGGGACGCCAGCTCAAAAAAAAAAAAAAAAAAAAAAGAAAGAAGGAAGTTAGGATGCCCAATGCAAATGAATCCTCAGGTTAAGTCCTCTTTAGAAAATAATTATTTAAAAAAATGACCTCAGCATTTTTTCATGCATCTGTTGGCTGTTCATATGACTTCTTTTGAGAAATGTCTATTTATATATTTTGCCCACTTTTTAATAGAGCTTTTTTTCCCCTTTCTGCATGTTTGAGTTCCTTGTAGATCCTGAATGTTAGGCCTCTGTCAGATAAACAGTTGGCAAATATTTTTTTCCCATTCTTTGGGCTGTCTTCCCACTCTCTTGCTCATTTCTTTTGTTTTGCAGAAGGTTTTCAGTTTGATGAGGTCCCATGTCTATCTTATCTCTTATGGCATGGGATCAGGAATTAGTTGCCTATGCCAATGTCTTTAAGGGTGTCTCCTGTGCTTTCTAAGATTCTTACTAATCATCAAAACCACACTGAGATGCCACCTAACTCCAGTAGAATGGCCATGATCAATAACTCAAAAAGCCACAGATGCCGGAGAGGATGCAGAAAAAAGGGATCACTGTTGGTTAGAGTGTAAATTAGTACAACCTCTGTAGAAAACAGTGTGTTGATTTCTAAAGAGCTACACATCGACCTTCCATATGATCCAACAATCTCCTTTCTGGGAATATACCCGGAGGAACTCAAATCATTCTACAAAAAAGATACCTGTGCATACATGTTTATTGCAGCACTATTCACAATAGCAAAAACATGGAACCAACTGTGCTGTCCATCGAAAGTGGGCTAGATAAACAAAAATGTTACACATACATGATGGAATAATACGCATCCATAAAGAAGGACAAAATTATGGACTTTGCAGAAACTTGGATGTATTTAGAGTCTATAATACTCAGTGATCTATCACAGAAACAAAGAACTGAATATCACTTGTTCTCACTCATAAGTGAACCCTGAACGTTTATCCTAATACTACATGAAAGGGATTGGTAATAATGGGACACTGCCAGGGGAGGAAGAGGAGAGCACATAACATCAATAAGGGTAACTGATCCTAAACCAGGTGAACTGAGGACAAATGGGAGGCACAAACTTCACCTGTATGTTGACTACTTATATACCTAATCCTGAATTGTACCCCACATCTTCAAATAAAATAAATAAAGTAAAATAAAATACCTCAGGCTGATTCTCTTGGGGACAAGTGACATCTATTCCCCAGGATTTACTGCATTTGACGAGTCATTGGAGGGAAGTGAAGTCTACTCGTTGGCTGCTTCTGTTTTCTTGGTGGTAGGTTTGCTGCCCACCTCTGTGTCTTGGCTGTGGAAGCACATGAGAGTTCCAGGCTGTTTGATGAAGCCCTCTCACTAGGCTTGGGTAATAGTAATAGGTAGCACACTCCCCCCATCACCCAGCGGGAAGGTTTGAGCCTGCTGAGCAGCTATTACCAAAATACTCTTCCGCAATTCTAATTCTCTTGGTTCTTTTATATTCTCCTAGTAGGAGAGAAGTTTATTGACTTGGGGATCCTGTTCTTATTATTTCCCCTGAAAATCTGCATCTTGCACTTCACATTGGAGTTTCATAGGTTCAGAAATTTGATTCCTCATGTATAACTATCATTTTATCCCCCTGTCACGTGTGCCATAGAGGTGATTAAGGCCATTGGAGCGGATCTCCTGCTATATGTGTTATATAGTTTTTAAGACTATAAGAAAAGAGAAGGCTGGGCTCGGTGGCTCAGCCTGTAATCCCAGCACTTTGGGAGGCCGAGGCTTGTGGATTGCCTGAGTCTGCGGGTTTGAGACCAGCCCCGGCAACTTGGTGAGACCTCGTCTCTACAATAAAATTAAAAATTAGCTGAGCAAGGTAGTGGGTACCTATAGTTCCGGCTACTTGGAAGGCTGAGGCGAAAGGATCGCTGGAGCCCAGCGGGTCAATGCTGGGGTGGCCGAGAGTACGCCACTGCACTCCAGCCTGGGTGATGGAGTGAGACACCAACTCAAAGATAGAGAGAGAGAGAGAGAAGGGAGGGCTGGGGGGAGAGAGAGAGGGAGAGAGAGAGAGAGAGAGAGAGAGAGAGAGAGAGAGAGAGAGAGAGAGAGGGAGAAGTAGAGAGTTCTAAGTGTTCTCTGCATGTAGGTGGAAGTCTTAGGTGAGGCTTTAGAGTGGAAAAACCTGTCTCAGGGTAAAAGGCTAGACAAATAATGAGGACTGCCATAGAACATAGCAAACAGTAGTAAGGGTGTATTGTATCATTCAAGGCTGCAGAGAAGTTAGAGGTAGTGTATGGTCATGAGAAGGCAGAGTGGCCTCCCCTCCTGTTGGTAGATGGGATTCCAAAATGACCCCCAGGGACCCAAATCCTTGTGAATTCTCCCCCTTGAGCGAGGTCAGACTTGTAATATGAGGGAATGTCACTCCTGGGATTATGTTATACTATATGCAAAGGTGAACTGAGTTTTGCAGATGTGATTAGGATTCCTAATAAAATAGCTGACTTGGAATTACTCAAAAAGGAAATTGTTCTGGGTGGGTCTGACCGAAGTAGATGAGCCTTTAGAAGACAGAGATGCTCTTGCTGTTCTTGAAGAGACCACACAGTCATTTTGGGACCACCCGGGGGAAAGATGGCCTCTAGGAGCTGAGGGCCTCATTCCTACAGCCACAGAAAAACACGTTTTGTTCACACCAAATGAGCTTGGAAGAGGACCTTAATCCTCAGATAAAACCACAGTCTTGTCTGACATCTTGCTTGCAGACTTTGGAGTCTCTGGGCACAGGACCCAGCCAGTGCCTGTTTGGATTCCTGACCCATGGAAACTGAGATAACAAATGGTGGTGTTCTAAGCTGCTAAATTTGTGATATATTTTCACACAGTAACAGAAAATGAATATACCTTCCTTCATTAGACTGTTTCATGTTGGAGCATGTTGAGAGACAAAAATACAAAAGATAGTGAAAGGCCTAATTAGGTAGGATTTTAAGTGCTAGATTTGATGAGAGTGTACCATTCAAGATAGACCCAGACACAGTGTATAAAAAAATCTGGTTTGTTTACATTTCATATTCTTTGTAGGTTGGCTGGGGGTGTTTCTCTATGTTATCCCACGCTAGGACCCTTGCCGACAAGCACCTTTTCCATAGCATTGTTGATAGCCATGGCAGAAGACAAATAGGAGAATACAATGAATTATAAAAAGGCATTTAGAGCTCCTGCCTGAAAGTGCCACATTTTACTTTCACTGTCATTTCATTGTCCAGAAGAGGTCACACAGATACACCTAACTTCAAAGGTAAAAAACATGAACTAGACATGTTTGTTGAACTTTGCAGGTGTGAAATCGTCATTTTAATTTCTTGGACAAGAGAATGACTTGTTGGCAACCCAGCCTCAAATTTATACCCCAGTACCTTCTTTCTTATCTCACATTCTGAGATGTCCAAGGGCCCCTTGCAAGCACATAAATTTGTTTGCTCTTGGCTATTGGTTCCTGGACAGAACAGTGAACAAAACTAGCAACAGATGTTTTTTCTTCTGGTAATGCTTTCTACCCTGGTATTCCTGCTGGATAGAAAATGAATTTTGAGCTCATGTTCATACTGGGAAATTTCCATGTTTCTTCTTCTTCTAAGGCTTCTTATATACTTTTTCATCTCTCCTGAAAGTGAGCTTTCTAGTCAATTCAGGGTGAGGCAGAGATGACACACCAGCTGTTCAAAGACAGATGATAGGGAAAATTATGAGATAAATTCTAGTCTAAATGGTTGCACAATGTCTCAGAAAAGAGTATAAGTTTACAGAGGCATAAAAGCATACTCAGGATAAATACTAGTCACATTTATGCCCATTTGTAATAATATCACTGCAGTTCTAGAATTCTCAGGGCATTTTCATTGCTCTGATGGCTCATTTGGAGAGGACAATTTTTATTATTCCACCTGTGATAAATAAAAAATTGAGTGACAGACAAAGTTTGCCTTGCTTCTCCTCTTCCCTTCCTTTTTCTGTCACAATTATCTCTTAGGAGACAATTTGCTGGTACTTTCCTTCTCAAACAATTAACTGCATTTTAAGCTTTACAGTGAAATGGAACTTATGTGAGGATTTTGTGGTTCCTTCTTGAGAAATGTGTTTTACATTGGGGGGATTTGTCATTTATTCTGTCAAAGAGCATCTTATAAAAGATACTGTTTTTTGCAGCTGTTATCAGTAGAACTGGAGGAGGGATTTTCATCTACATAGATTAGGTTGATGTACCAATCTCCTTCTTCTCCGGGGTTTTAAGAAATCTTCCATGATTGGTTGAGCATGAGAAATCTCTCTTTGACAGCTCTATAAAGAAAGAAAGAAAGACAATAAAGACAATCTAATAGGCAGTCAGTCGATGAAGATTTTTGTCTGGAATAAATTTAGCGCATCTCATAAAGTTTTTATAGATGCTACCTTTCAGATGTTTAGAATATTATTACCTAGCTCAACATTTCTCTGTTCCTGATTTTTCTTATTCTTGTCTGAAAAAAAAAAGAGAACTTTTAAGATGTTCTTCTGTGTCTATTTTAAGCTCTTAGCAGAGTTGTTTAAATGACTGATTTTTCTTTTCCCATTGCTTGGTGTTCTTTTCCTGCGGGATTTAATTAGAGTCTTCCACAAAAATCTGACAATTAGTGGGTGTAACAATGGAATTCGTGATTTGTATCTTTCCTTGGCTTCAACATATAAGCCTCAAAATGTTCTTTATCAGCATGAGGTTTCGGTGCTGTTGGATCAAACTGGAAGAAAAATGAAATCGTGATAGAGATAAGATATCTGATTATCCCCAACTAATAGAACAGAAAGTGACCCTAAACCTAGACTGCAGCAACTAAAATCAAATCACTTAAAAATTCACCTTACAAGTGAAAACAGAAGAAAACAAAACAAAACAAAATATAGTTAGGAATTACATTATTAAGTATCACACACACCTTTTTATGCTTTTTTTGTAGGCCTTACAAGTGTCTTTTTTTCTGGTCTTTAGTATAAGCATCCTCATTCTCCCTTCTCAATTGTCTGTTTAGGGAAGGATGACTGTGTCCATAACGAATCAAGGATTCTGAGGCTGCAGAGGAAATATGTATGTGCCAGGTAAAAATATATTCATATCTTTCCACTTGGATGGTGCTTGATGAGCCCAGCTTAATGTCCCCTGGGTCTGAGGAGTGAGACGCTATAGCATATTTTATTATTTAATGGGATAGAGAGTATATCCTTACAGTGAGGCAACCATGATGTCCACAGTCCTGCCTAATGCCAATTTATGAAAAAATACATTTGTTTATTCATTTTTTGAAAAAAAGTGGGAGGAGGCAAAAAGAATCTGAGTCAAGAGAGAATTACCTCTTGAAAATCTTCCTCTTCCCTAAATCTTTGCAAGTTGAATGTTCTGATTTCTGCTAGTGAAGCTTACCTTTTATGTCAAAGAAAGAGCAGTGAAAAGATAATGTGTTTTAACTTTTTTCCTTCTTTCAGAGAAGACATATCAGGGTCATGAGATCATACTTGTTTTATGTGCTTCAACAAGGAGAAACCAGGTGTTCAAGGATTTGAGATTCATTTTTCTTAAAACTTAAAAAAAAAGTATGTATATTTCAGAAAATTCTCAAGTAGGAAATATAAATCTTAAACCTATGACTTTGGCTGTGAGATGCTCTGGGCTACCACACATCCAAGTCCTGGGAACTCATTTTAGGTGTTTCTCATACTCCATGGTCTCCAGATAGATGGAAAACAACACATGGAACCTCAAGACTTGGCATTTTATTCTGGTTGCTGAGAAGGGCAACAGAGAAAGTATTGCTTTAGGAGTCTGAAATTGTGGGTTTTCCTAACAGGAACACCATTTGCTCATGTTGTCACCTTGGGAGAGTAAAGCTACTTAATCATTTCTGTTCTTCTGTGAAATGTGCATAATAATCTCTGTCCTGCCCATCTCATGAGTGTGGCATGTGTCCGGTAGTGCAGAAACATGGTCACTTTAGTATGAATTCAAAAGTACTTGTAAACAGAAGAAGCCTGTGACTGACTGCTTTCTCTGCCTGCCCCTGTGTTAGGCTCTCTGGGGAATGCCCAAGATCTATAGGCATCAGTCCTTGGTTCTCAGTGATCTGAGAAGCTAATTCAATGCAGGAAAAAGCAGCAATGTTGTTAGGTCCTTCAGCAGGTCTGTCCTAGCGTACAGTAGGTAGGGCATATGATTTAATACAGTAGCCCCCAAACTTCCTCAGAGATATTTGAACTGTGACGCAGGGGACAAGTTGAACTGTGTGGACAAGTCTAAAGGAGAAGGAGTTGCCATATATATATTTTTTGTCTTTGAGACAAACTCCCTGCTCCTCTCTTCTCCATTTTAACACCTCTAAAACTAGATGTCTCTTACAGTTAGTGGTTGGTATAGTTTAAGTAGTAGCTTTTTTTTGTCAGTGGTACAAAAATAACAGTACATCTTATAAAGTCTTACATTCAATAAAATACTGTACAAGAAGAAATGTGCCATGTTTGTGATAGCCAACTAAGTTCAATGTTGAGAAGAAGTCAAGTGCTACCTCAGTCTCTCAGCATCAAAACAATCAAAACGGTTATTAAAATAGTTTTACAAAATGGGAAAAAAGAGATATTTGCATGGATATCTCCATCAGAGTTTTTGATTTTGACTTTCAGAGGATCCAAATGCTTTATTTTTGAAATTAATTTCTATAATTACTTTCAAATGTTAGAAACAGAATCTTAACCAAGGCAAGAAATTCAATCCACATGGGAAGCCGTTGGGTCTATAACCATGAACTTTTATCTTGAACATGGCTTTCAACTTCAGGCAGTCAGTTCTAAGTCAGCATGGTGATGGTGCTCCTCCTCCTCCTCCTTCTCTTTTTTCTTCTTCTTCCTCTTCCTCTTTCCCTTCCCCTTCCTCTTCCTCTTCTTCTCTTCTTCCTTCTTCTTCCTCCACCTCCTTCTGACATGCTCCTCTTCCTTCTTTATGCCCCATATAACAGATTTGAAGAATCAAGCTGTAGACATTATTCCTTAGGAATCAAAAGGAGGCTAGGGTTGGCAGTGGGGGGAAATGAGAGAATTTCTCCCACTCTTTTCGTATCTGTGGCTGAACATGAAAATTAAGCTGATAAAAGACAGATTAACAGGAGAACGGCTTAAAATTGTATTTATTTTTACATGTACACAGAGGCCTTCATATATAAAAAAAATGAAGACCCAGACAAATGGACATGCTTGAGAGATTGTTTTAACAAAGAAAAATCAATTGTGGAATATGACAAGACGAAAAGAGGGATTTGGGCCAGGAGCAGTAAGTTCTGGGAAAGCTCCTAGGAAATATATAGGGGAAAATTCCTGGAAGATTATTTAAGTAACTTTGTACAGATTCACTTGAGCATTGATTTCCTCTCTTCAGTAATAAGACTGTTCTCCTTATCTCTTCCTGGTACAAATAAAGCACATTTCTCATAGGAAATTTATGCTCTGTTTTTTAAAGGGAAAGGGGTAAGTCACAGAGTCCTTTCTGCAGCTTTTACTCAATTGCTTTCAGCTCAGAATAATCAATATGCCAGAGAAGTATATTTTTGAATGGCATGTTTTGATCCCCTTCATTGTTCAAATTCTTACACAGTGATGTATTGGCTAATGATGGGGACACATTCGAAGAAATGAATCATCAGGAAATTTTGTCATTGTGCAAGCATCATATCATGTACTTACAGAAATCTAAATGGTATAGCCTACTACAAATATAGGATATGTGGTCTGGCCTATTGTGCCTAGGCTATAAACCAGTATAGCATGTTACTATAATAAATATTCTAGGCAATTGTAACACAATGGTATGTATTGGTGTATCTAAACATATCTAAAAATGGAAAAGGTACAGTAAGAATATGGTGTAAAAGATTTAAAAATGGTACACCTGTAGGGGGCAACTTCATTATAATCTTATGGGAACATCATCAAATATGGAGTCCGCCATTGACCAAAACATCATTATGCAGCACATGACTGTATTTTCCTTGTAAAAAAGAAATGGGATCTACTTACCTTTTAAAATGGTCCTGTAATTTTCACTTGGACTACTACCATACACCCCTGATATATAGTAGCCTCTTCAGCGCACCCCAGAATATGATCTGAATCCTATAGATTTCTGGCTTTGGGATCCCAGTTCTCTTTCTGGCATTTTTTTGATTTTGTGCCTTAACATTTTTGGTTGTGGTTATTAAACAAACTGACCAATCTTGACCTTCTCTCTGTTCCTATTTCTTCCAGAAGGTGGATAGAGTCCCTCAGTTCTCTCAGTTCCTTACCTCTACCACTCCTTGGCATATTTTCCAATTTCTTCTGTATCCTGGTGGTTCAGTTCAGATAGGCTCTTGGCTCAAATTTATTCTTGGCTTCTCTATCATCTTTTCAGTTGTCAAATAGGATAATAATAATGCAAACTTCATATTTTTATTGTGTTGCTTAAATGAGTAGAAGAGTTTTAAGTGCTCAGCATCATGACTGGTACATAGTTAGCCCTCAGCACATGGAAGCTATTCTTTGTTATCATTTTACTACTACCACTAGTTGTTGTAGTTATGGTCAAGCTAGTAATATTTAGAGATTACAAGGGCCTTGCAGCATTTCTTAAATTAGTTTGTGATGGCATTCCTATGCTCTTTGAAACATACAGCAGTCCTTCTCAAGGTTTGCCAGAGAATTAGTTCTAGTACCCTAAGGCATCCATTGCATGTAATAAATTAACCCATTTCTTCTGCATCTAGAGTAGTACTAGCTAAATACCTTCATTGGGATAATTGAGAAAATCGTCCCTCAAATCATTTTCTATGGGGCTTAATTCTCTTGAGGAACTTTGGTTGGGAAAAACTGACAAAAAATTGATTTCCATAATTCATGATGCTAAGTTTGTATTTGAAAACTGTTTGATTTAGGAGAATGAGTGTGACTCAAAAGAGAATGAAGTTTATGCATGAATTCCAAATACAGTATGCTTGCAAGGTATTCCTCTATCTCCAAGAGGAATTTTTCTGTTGTTTATGGTTATCCTCTGTAGACCTGATCCTGAAACCTCTTTCCCAACTAATAATTTTCATTTCTGCATTATTTAGCCTGAACGCTGACCATAGACTTTCTCTGCAGGTGATGCTATATAAGAATGTTGATGCATTTATTTTGGAACCCATTGGGGAATGCTGTCCAGAATTTTAACTGATCTCACTTTCGTTGCACTCTTCTTATTAAAAAATGAAAGCATATTTTTGGTTGACATTCAAAAAGGCGACAAGAAAAGGGCAGATCTCTGGAAAAATACTGCCACTTCAAGTCATCCCTTTCATTTGCCTCTTTATGACACACAAAGTATTCTTTGGAGATGTGTGAAAACCTTCCAAATTCATCTGAATGGTGAAAGAACAAACTCCAAAAAGTATATAGATAATGCAGGCTGTTCTGAACTGTTGTGGGAAAATTTGGATCAGAATTATTACTCAGATTAGAGAGAGAAGGTGACTGGAGCGCTTTCTCTTTGGCAACATCCAGGCTTTATGGAGAAGACAGGTACAGGGTGGTGAAACCAGAAAACAAGATTAGTGGATTCATTTTCACCAAAAATCCATGTGACTGAAGAAGGAAGAAGACAACTTACTGGGCTGCTTGGCTAGAATTCATTAAGTTTGTGAAATAAAGAGGTGTTTCTGGTGGTCTTTGGAAGCTGTGAAACATTAGGCTCTTTGAAATGTTCTCTGTATTATCATGGACTCATTTTGACTCATGGCAGGTATGAAAAGAGTGAGCATGAATGGGATATGTTAGCAAGAAAGGCAGCTCTATTACATTCTTAATAATCCCTATATTTTGAACACATACCCCTAACTCATTTAATCATAAGGTCGACTAATTCAACATCACGGTGACTGTGGTATAGTAAAACCTTAATTATGGCTAGAAATTGGTATAGTCATTCCACTTTCTGCAATTGTGCATTTAGTCTCTTTCAATGGGCATTAATATTTAAGCTATTTAGGTAAATGAAAATTACTTTCATGAAAAGGTTAAGCGATGTATATGCTTGTATTAAGGGGATATTTTGCCTTTCCTGTAGAGATTTATCTTCACTTTTAAGATTAAACATAAAATAAGCCATGGGAAGAAAAAAGAAAAAGAAAAAGTGGAATTGTAGATCAGAAGAATTCCACTTTCAATATCTCTTTCTAACCGAGCCTACAATTAGATAGAGATTGTCAACACTGGATTTGCGAAAGCCCAGATGATCATGTTTTTCAGATTGGGTGGAAGTAGGGAAGTTACGGGAAGAAAAAGGTGGGAAGGAAATTCTGTGTTGGGAAACCTAGCTGTTTTTGTGTGTTTATGAACGAACTGAGGACAATTGATAGTTCTCTGAGCACTGGGTGAGCTCATCTGTGGAAAATCCTCTGGCAATGTTATTTAAAGTGCTCAACTCATTGAAACAGGGTTGATGAGGTGCTTTTTAAATTTTTGGTAAATTTGCAAAACAAGCTATAAAAGAAATCATTTTCTAACTCTTCAATTGTTTATTGCTAAGTGTCATAGTCCCAACTACTTCTCACCTGTCCCCATTTCCATCTAGACAGCAGTAACTTCATAGACTGGGAAAACTTTATGACAACACACCAATATTATGGCGTATTTTGTGAGTCATAGGCTTGAAAACAACTTTTTGAAGGCATCCAGGCCTAGGGAAACTCAGTGCCTACAATAAATGAAGTAGTATCTAAGGAGAGTGTTAAGGAGGGAGAGATAGGTGCCATCACAGGATGGAAAAACTCAGGGAGAGGTACTGATGATGACGTAAGTTAAAACCAGCAGCAATGGACGCAGTACTTCAGCATTCTTCCTTGACCTGCACTGGTTACAATGAGATGTGCTGTGCATCCCATTCTGAGTCCACCATTAAAGGAATGCCCTGGTAGATGGTCAGGCTTGAAAATATCCTGGTAGGTATCTTCTCTCTAGATGTATCTAATCCTTGGATGGAATAGATTTGTGCCATCAACTTCATCTTGAGGGTATGTCTAGAAATTCAGCTACAAAGTGATCTTAGAAAATTGTGTTGATAAGTGGGGACTCATCAAACTGAAAAGCTTCTGCAAAGCAAAAGAAACCATCAAGAGAGTGGAGAGACAGCCCACAGAATGGGAAAAAATATTTGCCAACTGTATATCTGACAAAGACCTAAAATCTAGGATATACAAGGAACTCAGATATGCCAAAAAAAAAAAAAAAAAACCACACACACACAAAAACAAAAAGCAGGCCCATTACAAAGTAGGCAAAAGATATGAATAGACACTTCTCAAATGACACACAAGCTAACAGACACATGAAAAAATGCTCAGTCTTACTAATCATCAAAGAAATGTGACTTAAAACCACACTGAGATACCACCTAACTCCAGTCAGAATGGCCATCATCAATAACTCAAAAAACAGCAGATGCTGGAGAGGATGCAGAGAAAAGGGAACACTTCTACACTGTTGGTGGGAGTTTAAACTAGTCCAACCAGTGTGGGGATTCCTGAAAGATCTAAAAATCGGCCTTCCATACAGCAAACTCCCTTCTGGGATATACCCGGAGGATCTCAAATCATTCTACAAAAAAGATTCCTGTGTACGCATGTTTATTGCAGCACTATTCATGACTGCAAAAACATGGAAACAACCCTGCTGCCCATCAAAAGTAGACTGGATAAAAAAATGTGGTACAAATACATGATGGAATATTACGCATCCATAAAGAAGGACAAACTTATGAACTTTGCAGCAACTTGGATGGGTTTAGAGTCTATCATACTCAGTGATCAATCACAGATACAAAGAACAGAGTACCACATGTTCTTACTCATAAGCATACCATGAACAATTATCATAATACTATAGGGAAGGGGTTGGCAGTCATGGGAAACTGCCCGGGTGAGGGGGGCACACTTCACCAATATGGGTACCTGTTCTCAAACCACGTGAAGAGGGGACCAAAATGAGATTCAAACTTTACCTATACAATGACCATGTGCATACGTAACCCTGAATTATACCCCACATCTTTAAAATAAAAATAAATAATACAAATTTTAAAAAAAACCTGTGTTGATCATTTTTGGAGACTGCTAATGAGAATCATAAAATAACACTAAAGAAGGATCTGAATGAATGTGCCAGATGACTGCATTTGTACTCATTGAATTGGATGTAAGATTTCTGAATCGAGTTTGACGCTGCATTAGCATGTAGCCTCTTCTACAATTTGGTGCAGCCCTTATTTAAATAAAACAGAAGTTAAAAGTGGTTTCAAGAGTGTGATGGGATGATTGTGTTCTTGAAATGCTAATAGAGATGTGGCTATTGCCTAAGAGGTGGCCCTGCTTGTAAGACACAGCATGACCATCTGAACACACATTCAATGAAGGCTTTTTTTTCCTTTAATGTTGTGTGTGTGTGTGCACACACACACGCATGTGTGCACACGTGCACAGATATCTTCCTATTTGACAATTCCTTTTAAGAGTGTCGATCTTATGTTTCTACTCAGGGAATTTTCTGTGACTACTTGAGAATACATTTTTAATTATTGTTGGTTGAACACAAGCTCTCCTTTTCAAATACCATTGCATGCTTGACAAGCTTTGGAACCTTCTAGAAAAGGGTCCCAGGCTCTGTGGCTCTGATCATGGACTAGTAACTAATTTGCTTGACTAGAGCATCCACCTCAGGCAAAGGGAAGAAAGTGGCATGTGGCCAACTCAGGATCAGTCTAGTAGAGAGGCCATTCCCTTAGACCTTTCTTTGACCAGGACCCCTCAGGTGAAATGACTTTCTCCAGTCACCTCAGTTCAATGATAGGCTTTAGGGAACTGAACAGTCCTGAGGCACTGTTGTCACTGTGGATAAACAAGTGGACAATATCTGAACCACAGGCTCTCCCTGCAGCATGCAAATCAAAAAGTAAACACATTTTGAAATAAAAAAAGGCCATGGGTTTTTAAAGCTCAGCATGGTGATAAAAAAAATGTCCAATAAATATGCCATTTTTTGTGTGACATCTGAGGGAGAGCTCATCAGGGCTTGAGTTTCCTTGAAAAGAGAGTAACCATGAGAAGTTGTTAATACAACACTAATTGTGGAAGTTATTTACTCTGTTTAAGTTGCTTTCTCCATTAGCACATTCACTAAAATGCACTATTGGGCCTCTGGAATATTTACACTTTCCTTTCCCTAATTATATATGTGAAGGCTGCCGAAGCATAATACCTGTGAAGTAAGAAGGATCTAGAGAGAAATGGAAAAAAAAAACCCAACAAAAAACAACCCATGACAGAGATGAAAAATACTATGTAGGAGCTCGCAACCCCTGGCTCAGCAAGGCCTTCCAGGTCATTCATCTTGCCTTTGATTTGTCTGCCTTTTCATTTCAAATAGGTTTACAGGTTTTTAGCTGAAACCAATTAAAGAGAGCCAATTGGCAGGGTTAGCACTTGTGGTGTTTATGGTGTGCATTGTATTGATTTACGCTGCTTAGCAGCTACAGTGAAAAGCAAACTATATGAAGAGGAAAGAAAACCTCATACTGGGGAGGCATTACAGTGCATAGGATTATTACAAGACAGTAATGAACAATGCCATAAAGAAAACTGCTGACTTTACAAGATCAGGCAATAAGGAATATTTTTGTGTTTTAAGAAAGACAAACTAATGACTACAGTTCAGTGGCAAGTGGTTTTGCAAGATGCTTGGTATCATTGACAATGCAGAGTCCATTCACTTGAAGAAGCTGAAAAGAATGCAGGGAAAGGGAATACATTTCCTGGCTGTGTTGGCACTCCTTTAGGCTTCACCTGCTGGGTGAAGACCTAATTTGGCAGGCCCAAGGGAATGGGTTCCAGGAGAATGCAGTATGGAAATTATTGAGTGATGTGACAAAGATAACTTTTTTTAGAGCTTGTAATATTGGAAATAGCTAGTTGATTACTTGAGCCTGGTAGGGTTAAAGTATGAAGTGGGATATTCTGGGAAATGGGAAGCCTTAGGGGAAATACCCATGAAACGAGACTGATAAGAAAAACAAATTGGATAACTTCTGAGGTCCTTTCCTGCCTTCCAGCTGTACAGGGCACAGAATGTTCACTGTGATGTCCTTGGTCTTGAGGAGTTGTTGATAATTTACATGCTTAATCATACAACATCATCTGGATTGGCAGGTGGTAGAGAGTGAATAAAGTACTGACATTTGTGACCATAAGACTAACCGACTCTACCTTGGAATGGGAGAGAGAACTGTGGCCCTTTTGTTTGTTGGCCTCTTTAGCATAGGCTTATGAAATTCAGGAATGGTAACTGAAAACACTTTTGATCAGTAATATAGATTCTTAGAGCCAAAAAACTTTGATTATTGAAGAAAAAAATGGTTAAACAAGTAAATGACCAGTTTGTTTTGGAAAATAGCTCAGGTTGGATTGTCATGTAAGACTTTTATGATTTAATGCTAAACTTCATAAAGACAGGTGAGTCAGGTGCAGCCTTGAATATTTGTAATGATAATAATAATTATTAGACAGTGCTAATATCTTCCTTACTTTTGTTTAATAATTTATCCTCTTTTTAAAAGTGCCATAACATGCATCAGTTATTTGATTATCAAAACAGTCCTGTGAGGTTGTAAGTTTAGGCATTATTATCCCCATCTGAAAGATGAAGGAATAGCCTGAGGGAGATCAAGTGATTTATTTTAGCAACTGATAAGGGGAAGGGGAAAGGAATGAACAATTACTGAAGACTTATAACTCATCAGATCCTGTACTAGAAAGTGCATACATGTGTCAGGCCTCAAAACTAGGTGTCAATATTCTTTTTTTTTTTTTAACAGAAGAGGAAACTGGACTCAAACAAGTAGAGTAAATTGACCCCGGGTGAGCAACAAGCAAGAGAGAACACTGGGTTTTGAATCCAGGTATCAGGTTCTGGCTACTCACCTGTACTTTCTCTCTCTCTCAACAATAAAGGCAATTTTGTTTAAAGGAAAGTTATGTGGTCCAGTATGTAAGGAGCTAAGAAACTGTCACTTCCTCCTAACAACAATTAAATAGATGTACAAACAAAAAAATCAACAAGTCCTTTCAGATCCATCAGGGCAATGAGGTCACAGGGCAACCTTCTGCCCCCATAATTGGAGAGACAGACGACAAGGAATCACAAAAATAGGAGCAGAAACCCCCATGGAAACCAGTACTAGGGTAAGGAAACCTAAACTGTAATTGACAAATTGCTGGAGATTCAGTGTAGACAAGTTGAAAGACAAAAATTCCAAAAGGATTCAGTAATTGGGGAAGCCCTCACACCTTTGTGAGTTTTACCTCAAAGAGCTCTACCAGCTTCTCACAGTGAAGATTAGAGAAAAATAATCCTTTTGGACTTCCTGTAAGGAGAGAGAAAAGTTAACCATCTGAAATATACTACAGCATTCTGTTCTTCTCAACAAGACCTGTCCTCAGGAGAAATTATTTACCAGAGTCTAAGCTACTGGGGAACTATCAGAGTCTAACCTACCTGGAGAAAGGTAAAAACCCAACTTCAGCCTATTCTTGCTCTCTATAGAGTGCATACCAAGAGTGAACCCTAATCTAAGCTATAGCCTTTGGACGATTATGATGTGTTGATGTAGACTCATCAGTTGCAGCAAATGTACCACTCTGGTGGGAGATGTTGATGGTGGCGATTGTACATACGTGGGGGCAGGGGACATATGGGAACTCACTGCGAAATCTTGCTGTGAACCTAAAACTGCTTTAAAAATAAATTTTATGTAAAAAAAGGAGATTCCACATACGCCTCAGGATCTACTTGGGTCAAACTAGAGAAACACTGATGTCTGCTTGTAGTTCTTGTTTTCATCCAATATAGATGAGCTCCCTTATAATTTGTGCATCTCTTCTTCTGAGTCACACTTCCCCATCTACTCTAATAAATAGAGGTCATAGCCTTTTCTTGGCTCCCCAAACTTACGGCAATTTCCTTTGACACAGAACAAGGAAGTAAGATGACCATATAATTTATTCCCCAAACCAGGATAATTTTGAAGTAAAAGAAGACATTTTTTTAAAGTTGGAATTTCACTCCATCACCCAGGCTGGAGTGCAGTGGCATGCTCACAGCCACCCCAGTGTCGACCTGCTGGGCTCTGGCAATCCTTCCGCCTCAGCCTTCCAAGTAGCTGGAACTACAGGTGCACGCTATCACTCCCGGCTAATTTTTTGATTTACTCTAGAGATGAGGTCTCGCCAAGTTGCCCAGGCTGTTCTTGAACCTGTGGGCTCAGGCAATCCCCTCACCTCGGCCTCCCAAAGTGCTGGAATTACAGGCTTGAGCCACCGTGTCCCGCCAAGCACTATTAATAATTACATCAGAAAAACAGAAACAAATTTGGATTGTTCAGGGCAAAACAGCCATAAGTAGAGAGTGATCATTCTACTTATGGCTTCAAGCTTTTCAGGGAGAGCTGAGTTCAGATGTGTGTGCATTTGGATGTGGTGTAGGTAGTAGACTAAGTCCAGTACTGTAGCAAACTCTAATTACCACAAAGTGGTAGGCTCCTCAAGAGTAGGATGCACTTGTTTCTTTCATGTACCTGCCTTACTTTTGCTGGCCTGGCATGTCTCCACCATCCCTCCCCCCCCATATACTTACAAACTGTCTCGACTACTTAGTAAGTGTTCATTGAGTGAGCAAATGGACGAATGGCTGAGCTACTTTTCTTTTTTGTTTCTTTTGTATCAGCTCCTTCTATGAGGACTTCTGATTCCCTCTGTGAGTTTCCCCTTTCCTTCAGCATCCTTCACTCTCCTTTAGTGATATTATTCCTATTAGACATAACAGACCCAATAGCTATTTATCTCTCATGTTGATTTCTCCTTTGGATTTTCTGCTTTACTGACTAAAACCACACTAACTCAGAAATGTAGCAAATTTATGTCTTGGAATTTGGAGATTAGGTTGGTGGCATCAACTTGATGAAGTATGGTAGAGAAAAGCTTCTAAAATAGAATATTCTGAGGCAAAGACCACAACAACCCTATCAAACAGGCAAGAATGACAGGCTAAGAAGCCTGTCACAAAATATTTTGAGATTATTTTGGTTGTCATATTTAGTGTGCATACTACAAGAGGAAATAGAAAGTGGAGTTGATTTAGGGGCCTACTGCAGAGTTGCTAGAAGGGAAAAAGACATGATAAGGTCTTGGAAACATGCAGAAAATTTCTAACCAACCTAATGAACAAACTAAATAAAGCATTCCTATTACAAGGATTAGATATAGATAATTTTAGCATGGATAAAGCTAAGCGTGGGCAAGATATGATAGGACTTACTGAGAACCTGGATTGCAAGCTAGAAAATTCAAGCTCTAGCCTTGGCTGGGGGAAGCGGCTGTGTGTCTTAACCTCTAGGGCTCTAATTTTGTTCATTGGTGATGTGAGGGAATTCAGACCACATACGCTTTAGGAACTATTCTGGATTTAATAGTATCTGTTTGTGATTTTTTAAAATAAGTAGGCTGGAACACCCCAGAAGCAGAACAGGCAATTCTTACTGTAATTCTAAGAGACATTCAAGGTCCATACAATTTTATTCTCTCAGTATGGTAGCTTTGGACCTTCTATGTCCTGCTCACCTAGTTACTGAAAGGAGCTAGTTATCTTTAGAAAGAGGACTCAGAATTTCTCAGCTGGGAGAAATTTAGATCAATCTCATAATTTCACAAGAAGCTAACACTCAGAGAGTGAAACATATCTAAATTCACAAAGCCAAAACTTACAGCACAATATTTGCTAAAACCTGTGTCTCCTGACATTGCTTGTCTTCTAACATTTCGTTCATTCACGTATGCAGTTAATACTTCCTGAGGACCTACTATTGAGTCACCTTTTCCCCCTGGTAGGAGTCAAAAAGATGTAGAAGATATCATCCCTATTTACAAACAGAGTCTTTTAAAACATAGGTGTTGACGAAACTTTATTATTGGCATTGTTTTTGTGGTTGTTTTCATTCAACAGCTGCCTTAGCCTTGCCACTGGAGAATATTGTGCATTTGTTTTTCTGGTGTGGATAGTATGGAAGAATGGTAGATTCTGTTAATATTAATTAAGTTGTGCCAGGCTTCAAAAATAATAGCCCTTAAGCCCCCTACACCCTGCCAAATATAATAACTTAGAGAATAAGTGTATTTTTCTAATTTAACAGGCAAATAGAAGCTTTGTCCCCTGCAGGTTTTTAGGGACCCAGACTTATGGAATCTGTGCCATATTCATTATGGGCTTGCAGGGTTATTCTGGGTACCAATATTTGGCTGAATGAAGAGAAAGAGAATAGATGATTGCTTGTAGTGTTTTTATGAACAGGCCTTACTATGGCGCGGAATACCTTTGCTCATATTCTGCTGACTAGAACTCAGTCACATGACTACACATAAATGAAAGGTGGGAACGAATAGTCTACCTCAGTGTACAGAAAATAGAAAAAGTAGGTTTTTTTAATATATATTTTTTATTTTAAAGTTGTGGGGTACAGTTAAGGGTTAGGTATACAAATATTCATTGTACAGGTACCCTTGTTGATGAGGTGTGCCCCCCTTTCCCCAGACAGATATTGACTACCGTTAATCCCACCTCCCTTCCCCTCCCTGTCCCCCTCCATAGTTTCCTACCACTGTCAATCCTTTTCTTATAGTATTACAGTAGTTGTTCAAGGTCCACTTAGGAGTGAGAACATGTGATGCTCAGATCTTTGTTTCTGTGAGAGATCACTCAGTATTATAAACTCTAATTCCATCCAGGTTGCTGCAAAATTCATGATTTTGTTCTTTTTTATGGCTGTGTAGTATTCCTTTGTGTATATGCACCACTTTTTTTAAATCCAGTCCTCTTTTGATGGACAGCATGGATGGTTTCATGATCTTGCTATTGTGAACAATGCTATGATGAGCATACGTGTGCAGGTATCTTTTTTATAGAGTGATTTACGTTCTTCAGGGTATATTCCCAGTAGGGGGATTGCGGGGTCATATGGAAGGTCGATTTTTAGAGCTTTTAGGAATCTCCGCACTGATTTCCACAGAGGCTGTACTAGTTTACACTCCTACCAACAGTGTAGAAGTGTTCCCTTTTTACCACATCCTCTCCAGCATCTGTTATTTTTTGAGTTATTGATAATGGCCATTCTGACTGGAGTTAGGTGGTATCTCAGTGTAGTTTTAATTTGCATCTCCTTGATGACTAGTGAGGTTGAACATTTCTTCAT
>CAUYQG010082739.1:0-19326 GCA_963574415.1 Tarsius wallacei
AAAAAAAAGATTGTGGCGGGTTTGATGGCTCAGCCTGTAATCCCGCGCCTTTGGGAGGCTGAGGTGAGTGGATTGCCTGAGCCCGCGGATTCGAGACCCGCCTGGGCAAGCAAGACCTCATCTCTACAATAAATCAAAAAAAATTAGCCGGGCGTGGTAGCACGCGCCTGTAGTTCCAGCTACTCGGAAGGCTGAGGCGGAAGGATCGCCGGAGCCCAGCAGGTCGAGGCTGCGGTGGCCGGGAGCGGCCGCTGCACTCCAGTCTGGGTGACAGAGTGAGACTCCAACTCAAAAAAAACCCAAAAAACAAAAACAAACAAAAACAAACAAACAAACAAACAAACAAAAAAAGATTGTACTAAGTGTTGTCAGGATGTGGAGAAACTAGAACTCTCACACTGCTGGTGGGGATGTAAAAAGGTACTACCACTGTGGAAAACTGGGGAGAGGCACACCCACTTTTTGTAGCGTGATTTAAGTTCCTCCAGGTATACTCCCAGAAGGGGGATTGCTACATCTTATGGAAGGTCAACTTCTAGTTCTTTTATGAATTACCATACTGTTTTCTATAGAAGTTCAACTAGTTTGCATTCTTCCCAACAATGTAGAAGCATTCCCTTTTCTCTGGATCCTCACCAGCATCTGTTGTTTTTGGTTTTATTAATGATGGCCATTCTTACTGGAGTTAGGTGATATCTCAACACATTCTATTGGTGAGAACATGTGAGGCAAGTGAGACTAGGGCACGGAATTTACTCGAGATTGTTTAAGTGAAGTCAGCAGTTGCAAGACCCTGAGAATAAGTGCATTCTCAAATTTTGCATCAGGTCCCATGCCTGCTTCACCCCAGTCCTTACCCTGAACAGAGCCATATGTGAATGCAAGAGAAGCTGGGAAACATAACTTCCAACCAGGTAGCTCCCTCTTAGTGACAATTCTTCAGTATGGAAAGAAAAGCATACATTTTGATGAACAACTTATTTCTTTTCTTTTCTGAGAGATGTTTAAAGAAGGTTGCATTAGTCAGTGTCCTCCAGAGAAATAGTACCAGTAGGATATACATGTTTGTATATAGATTAATAAGAGGATATTTATTATAGGAATTGGCTCATTCAAGTAGGAAGACTGAGACATCCCATTATATACTGTATGAGAGAACTGGGAAAGGCAGTGATCTAATTCAGTCTACTACAAAGACCTGAGAACCAGGGACCCGAATGATATAACAGATTGGCAAGGGATCTGTAAGAGCAGGTCTTCTCTTCTGGAAACACTGTCACAGACACACCCAGAATGTTTTATCAGCTGTCAGGGTTTCCCCTAACCCTGTCAAATTGGCACAAAATTAACCATCACTAAGGGCTTGTTACTGTGTTATTCTCTGGGCCAAGAGGAGTGATAATTGAAAAAGAAAAAATTTCCGGGGGAAAAGAAAAAAGACAGTGAGAGCGCACAGAGAAATGGAGGCTTCTACTCTATCATAACATTGACAGTAACTGATTATAATGTGTAAAAATTATTAATGATAAAATAAATGCACTGCATGTATAAAAACACTTTAAAATTATTTCTTTTGACTTCTACAAAAATCTTGACAGGAAGAAAAAGCAAATATTTTATCATGATTTTATAAGTAAGAAAATTCAAGTCTAATGAGGAATAGATATTCTTCTGTCAGAATCTATAATTATTAATATAAATGTGTTTGTCTGACTTAATATATTTGTATAATTATATTTTGAACATTCACAGTACTTTTTATCTTCTCCATACTATTATAGTGAAAAGTAGCCCAATTTGTGACTAAAATAATTTTTATATCTGAAAATGCTTTGTTATTAAATATTTCAAAAATATCCTTTATCATAAGTTTCAGTATTATATAATAAACTTCTAATAGACATTTATTTTTATTATCTTCACATTTAGTGTGTCTTCTGGTAATATATTGCCTCCACAAATATTAAACAAAAGTCTAATTTTGCTTACTGGCTATAAAATAATTTAGCTAATTGTATATATCATCCTCATGACAATTACATTAGCTCTACCATTTAAATAATCACCTTCTTTTAGTGTTCTATGTAATGCAGAAATATGTTAATTTAAATTATAAGCGGCAGGTTCTTTGGCATCCTGTCAAATGTACCCCATCTATTCCACACCAATGACACTGAAAGATGAAAATTTCAAGTTGACTATGTGTCAGAACAATGTTGTCTCTTTTAGTTATAAATTTTAACATATGGCTTTCATTTGTTCAAATTTTTATGCACATTTTCTTATTATTTAGAACAATAGTCCTACTGAAAAATGGGTGTATGCATATGTTTTGAAAAATATATAATACATACCTCATTATGAGAAACACATAATTTAAATAGTCTCCCCAAAGTTGATATGTTGATATGCTAACCCCCAAAGTGATGGTGTTAGGGGGTGGAGCCTTTAAGAGGTGATTGGGTCATGAGGGTGGAGATTTCATGAAAGAGATTAGTGCTATTATAAAAAAGAATTCCAGAGAGGTCCCTTTCTTCTCCAACCATGTGAGGACATAGAAAAAAGATGATCATCCATTAATAGGAAATGAGTCTTCACCAGACACTGAATCTTCTACCACATTGATCTTGGACTTGCCATTGTTCAGAACTCTGGGGAAAAAAAATGTATGTTGTTTATAAGCCACCTAATCTGTAGTAGTTTATTATAGCAGCCCAAAAAGACTAAGACAGGAGCTTTTCATACAAAGTCTTTTAGTAGCAATTTGAAATCATTCTTTGACTTGTAACTTCTATACACTGTAGGGAATTTAATTGTTATCGTCTTCTTCAGTAATTTACTCATCAGTGGGAGACATTCTAAGAATCTTGATTGAAATCCTTCCTATTTTCTTAGCTGGAATCTAGTAACTAAAATATGTTTACAGAATAGCTTAGGGAAAGACCAGCAAGTTTGTAATTTTAGAGAACACTAGGTAAAGAAAGTGATTTCATGAGCACTTAATTATGGTTTACCTACCTCATTATATAAATATTTATAATTGAGCTACTGAAGTGAGGTGAAGAAAACCTATTGAATATATACATTTTATTTGAAACATATACCTCTACACATGACATTTTCATAGATATTTGCAGTTACTATATGTTAAAAGTGGTGTGTGTGTGTGTGTGTGTTCATAATCATAATGTTAGACACACAGATAATCGTCTGTTCCATCCTAGGTACCCCAAACTATAACCTAAATAACCAGGTGAGTAAGGAAACTGTGCAATCCCCCATTCAACCTTTATTTTTGCTTCATTAAGAATATAAGGTAGCCTAGAATAAGTGCCAAAGTTGTGATATGGACACAAATTGTGCAAGAAGCTTTAAGGAGGTAGGGTTTCTTGAAGGGTGGAGCAATTAGAAGGGAGGTTGGCTTAGGCCTCCCAAAATATTTGTGCACATGGGAAGTCAAAGAAAGGAAAGCAGCTGGATGAGAATGCCAGGAACAATCTCAGGCAGTGTGAGTGAAGCTATGTACAGGACGTAACAGTGAGTTGTGGGCACACTGTGATTCAGTAGGGTATTATCTGAACTCAAAACTGAGAAGATTAGATTACCACTCTGGCAACACTATCCCCCCACTCATGGTTCTTTAAAAACATCTTTGTGGCAACATGAAAGCCAGTCATGGACCACCGCACATATTCCAGAACTTTCTCCTGAACATGAATGTGCTTTGTTGGTGACTGGTCTCCCAGTTCTCATGTCTTTCATTGCTTTGCTATGTGCCCTAGATTTGACATATTTTCTTTCTTTTTTTAATTTTTTTTGAGTTGGAGTCTCACTCTGTTGCCCAGACTGGAGTGCAGTGGCCGATCCCGGCCACCGCAGCCACAAACTGCTGGGCTCTGGCGATCCTTCTGCCTCAGCCTTCCGAGTAGCTGGAACTACAGGCGCGCATTACCACACCTGGCTAATTTTTTTTATTTATTGTAGAGATGTGGTCTCGCCTGCCCAGGTGGGTCTTGAACCCGCGGGTTCAGGCAATCCACTCACTTCAGCCTTCCAAAGGCGCGGGATTACAGGCTGAGCCACCAAGCCTGGCTGATTTGACATATTTTCTTGGCCCTAACCACTACTGGTGACTGACTTTGACTCCTCTACTTACTCCTGTCTTTTTCTTGTGTGGTCTGGGGAAGTGGAAACCTTGCTAGCCCTGGGCTCTTAGAACAGATTTCTCACTAACTGGCTTCATGGGAGGGGAATCTATAATATCAGACACACAAGTGATAGTCTATTCCATCTTATGTGTCATAGCTATAAATAACCATACAAGTTAGGAAAATATGTAATTCCCATTTAATCTTTATTTTTTTACATCATTTTAAAAAACAAAGAATGACATATAAAAGAATCCTTGGACATTTTTAATGGCACCCCAGTGGCATCCTATGCCTGTATTTAATTTTCCAATCTCTCATCTTCTACTGCTCCAAACTATGCTGATGACAAGACTCACTTACCACAGCTCATGTTTTCTGCTTGCTCCCATTCCAAGTCATTTCACAAATCATCACGTCTCTCTAAATAGCTTTCTCAATCTTCTTTCCAAAAATGTGTCACCAGCTTCTCCAATAACTTACTGACTGCTCTCCTGTCTTTCTGACAGTTTCTAAAAACTCTTCCAAAAAAGTTTGCCTAACTCTCCAGTCATTCCAGCAAATACTTTTACTGACACTGTGCCAGATTCCCTAAGTGTCCTCTCCTCTGCCCTCTTCTTGTCTAAAGTCTATCCATTTATCCAGTTTCAATACCAGCTCACATTTATCTTCATGGACCTGACCACCCCAGGATGAAGTGAGCACTCCCTCTTCTGAGCACCTGTAAAATTTATTGTCTGAATAATTCATCTGGCAATGAATCATGTTCTGCCTTGTGACATCTCTTTTATAATTGGTGCTGTTATTTAAACATTCTGTTTTTATAAATCTTTCTTCACGTGATTACGTATTATTTTTCCTCAGAAAACAGCACTTATGTATTTTGTATTCTCCACAGGTCCTAGTTCATAACACTGAAATGTAGACAAATGTGATTTGTCTATTGATTTGTGTTGATTTCTATTTTATTACAATTTCTACAAAGCCATTCCCATTACTCTACATTTTTGCCTTTTATCTTATTTAAGGATTGTGGGTGATTAATTTGTTTCTCAGCTGTTTCTACTTCAGCTTAAGCCATCTACGAGTAAAATGATTCAGAGCATTTAGTAGAGAGGGCCCCAATGGACAGAGTAAGAACATTGATGAGAATAAAGTTTCTCAGAGTAGTTGAATCATAGAACAAGCTAAAAAGAAAAGGATAGCAATGAGGACATATGATTAATAATTTAATAAAAACCCACTTAAAATGTATATACTAAAATATTCCAACAAAGCATTAAAAGTATCAAATAATTTAAAAAATGATTCTATTATTCAAAGTTGCACAGTTGACTGTAACCGTTAATAGAATTCCAGTTTCTGTAATAGGCATGAAGAACAAACTGAAACCTGTCATTTTTATGATTTTTTCATGTTGAGCAAGAGACTATCGTAGAAGTATTGTAGATATGGTGTATATCAAATCTAGCACAGCATCCTTCAGGATGAGATTGAGATAAATGAGGAGAGCTGCTGCACAGTTAGGTGGTTTCATAATAGGTGATAAACTGTACCCAAAGTGCTTACTGATGAATCAGTGACAACCTGGATGGAGAGTTCTGGAGACTTTTTGTAAGTCTCCTTCATAGTCTTTGCACTAACCAACATTTATTCAGTGACTTAGGCATCCTAAAAGAAAGTCTGTGATTAGAAGCAAGGAGAGATTGAAAATATTGGTTGAATAGGTAGCATTTGGAAACTAGTTTACAGAAAGTCATAAAATAAGTATAGATATAGATACAGATAAATATACATATAGAATGCTGCACCTGGTTTTCCAGTATACATTTCATAGACATAGGCAGTAAGGAGGGTATGATGGGGCTACATATTAACAATATATAAGGTTTTAGTTAACTGGAGTTCTGTACTAACTGGACGAATGCTTTGAATTATAGATGCTATGCTAAAATATTTTTAGTTTTGTTTTAATTATATTTTTATCATGGTAAATCTTCTAGGATAGTGAGAATGTTTAAACCTAGTCAAATATGAAGTAAGAAAGAAAGTGGGCTTGTGGATCATTAATCTTCAAAAGGAGAATACTTTTAGGAGAACGCCTGCATTAGATGCCTTCAGATGATTATAAAATTGCTACAGAGAAGAAGAATTACATTTATTCTGCTGTAGTATTGGAGGGTAGAGCAAGATTCAATGAACAGTTTGAGGAGATGGATTTTGGCTAACTATAAGGAAGAACTAACGTTTAGAGCCAAACCCAGATAAGATAGCCTCTGTCAGTTCTCATATGGACTGAGAAATATCATCTGGGGATCTAGTTAACAGAAACTCATTAAATTAAATGATCCTTCAGATTTCTTCCATATTTGAAGCTAATTCTAGGACCATTCTCATTTTCAAGTGTACGTTGGATAGTATCATCTTTCAAATATAAGTCTTACAATATGAAAACTGTTAGCCTGGTTTACATCATTTTGCTAGGTACCCTGTTATAGATAATTACTAACTAGGCCAAAACTGCAAAATATTCTGCTGTTATGTAACACCTAGCCTAACCGCAGTGCTTCCTCCTAACTTACTTAACTACAAGCCTTAGTTACCCCCCAGCAACGCCAACCACAAAGTTTTCCCCCAAGTCCTATAACTGCTCTAGCCTGTAAGTGACGGTGGGCTTTTATCTCAGTTGGAATCTCACTCTGCAGTTTTCCTCCTTGGAATAAAATTGTGTTGCTGATGAGCTGTCCCTCTCCTGTTTCTCTTTCCCTATCTACTCATTTTCTTGGCCTAACAAAAACAAAGAAAACAAATCACATGCCAAGTTACTTTCTTATACATCATGGAGACAATATACCAGTTTTGTGAGAACTATATCTAGTTTGGGATTTTACTTTAAAATTACTTTCATGTTTTCTTTTAAGAAATACAATTACTTTTTAGTATGTAAAATTGCTTTTTTAAAATATAAACAGAGGCTAGAAAAATAAGACAATCTCTCTGAATTATGTATTCGGAAAAAAAACTTCTGTTAAATTATAAATCTCTGGTTCCCCCCAAATCCACTGACATCATAACCTGGCCTCACTGAAATTTTGAATATTCTAAGTGTAGCTCAGGGCCTCATCACCTTATACTATTATTCTTCTAATGACTGCAGGTTTTCTTTCTGTTGACTTTCTAAATAACTACTTTGCTGATTGCTATTTAAATATAACTATATAATAGGTCATACCCTAACTAGTAGTGGCTTAGAACAATCACTATCTCTCATGAGTCTACCAGTTGGCCAGGCTGTTTTAGTAATGTAGGTTGTTCTGAGAGAATCATTCATGTGTCTGATCAGTTGAAGAGGATCAGCTACATGACTCTGCTGTTCTTAGCCAGGCTGGATTACTTGTAAGGTGTCTCACCTCAGCAACTGGACAGACTTGACTCTGCTCCACATGGCCTTTCATTCTTCAGCAGACTAACTTGGGCTCATTCTCATGGAGGTGTCAGAGTTCCAATAAAGGCTGTGGATGGTTACAATTCTGTGGGTTATCTCAGATCAAGTTCATTGTCACTTCCTCTGCGTTTTAGTGGCTACAGCAAGCCAAAAGACTATTCTTTGCAAGCAGTCTACTATGTAGCTCTCTTGAGACTATACTAATAATTAAAAATGGAATCTTTAAAGAATTTACAGAGACCTCCATATGCCTTAATTGACTCAGACCTAAGTTTTCCAACCTGAAGTAAAAAACTACAGTATTCCTACATGACCTTTTTAAAAAAAAATTTATTTTTATTTTTGCAATTATTAGAAATGGGAGTATACTGACTCTAGAAAAGAGGCATGATTTGCAGGAAGACATGAAGCCATGGACTCAAGAAAAATTTATAACTAATAATCATGTTAGACATTATAGCCTATAATCTATAATTTGTACCTTAGAACTGTCTCATATCTTTATTTTTTAATTTTGCTATATGTTTTATTTACTAAATTGAATTGTATAATAGGAAAACTTCTATGATAGCCCCAGTGGTTTCTGTCCCTGGGTATTCATGGCTTTATATTATCTACTACTCTTGAGTAATTTGTTTCTAGACAATGGTGTGCAGCAGCACTGATGGATGTCACTTCCATGATTAGGTTACAAAAGATGGTGACTTCCATACTGCAGGCAGACCCTCCGTATTGCCTTCTCAGCATGCAGACTTCAAGAAAACAGGCTGACATGTTGGAAAAGCCCAGGTATCATAGACCTGAGGATAGTTTCTGGCCAACAGTCAGTAGAGAACTGAGACTCTCACCTCAACATTCTATTAAGAACGTAATCCTGCCAAAACCAAGTGAATTTGGAAGCAGATCTTTCCCTAGTTGAGCCTGAAGGTTACTACAGCTCAGCTGACATCTTGATTGAGAGATCCTGAACAGAGAGACCTGGGTAAGCTGTGCCCAGATTCCTGACCCATAAAAGTAGTGAGATAATAAAATGTTTACTTTAATCTGCTAAGTTTTCAAGTTATTTGTTGTGAAGTAAAGGTAACGTATACAGATTGTACATGTTTTGTATGAGGAACCTTTTATTTTCTTGAAGAGAAGGGAGTGTCTGGCACACACTCAAATTTTAGACTAAGTGTGTGCTAAAATAGGTATAAACATACTTACTTTTAACATTGTTGGGAAAATTAAATGAAAACACAGACAAAATGAATTTTGTTTTCTTTATGCTTTTTCTCTTCCTAGTGTCTTTTTCAAAACCATTTTTCTCTTATTTCTCTTTGACATTGCACAGTGTCCAATTTTTTGAATGATTGAATTGTCCAAAGAAAGTTTAAAAATACGAGTAGAGGGTTATGAAATGGAATCAGTGATTATTTTTTCCTGAGGTGGTTTTTTTTTGAAGAATTGCAAACATTTGTCTGGTCCTGAGCTCATCAGGAAGTTGAAGTTAATGCTTGAAACTTACCTGAAGCTAATATTTTCTTATATGGTCTGATTAGGGAGGCAGGGATGAGTGACAAGGGCAGCCGGGTGAAGGTATGTTACTGAGCTGGTCTTCACTAAGTGGCACAGGAAACCTGCATTCATTCCAAGGGGCGAGTGTTGGTAGAGAGCAGACTAGGGAGATGATTTGTCAGCTCCTGCTGCTACTTATCTAGCTTTTGTCCCTTGGAGCACTAACTTATATGCCACTCTGCATGCATGGCATACACAGGTACCAGGGGAACCTTGTGGCCTCTGAGGCTAGGGACCAACAGGGAAACCTCAGTACCTCAGGCGTTAGGCTTGGGCTTGACAGCAAGCACTCTTAGATTGTACCTGTATAGAGGTAGTAACAAACCATGTCAGACAAGATTGCCTCATCTGCACCTCAAACTGGAAACAGACAGGAGAGCAAAAAAGACCCAAGAGCATAAAAATACACACTTAGACAAAGAGGGTTAAATAGAGTTTAGGAGGACACTTTCTCTAAAAAGGATATCAAGACAATCCAGTTGCAGGTGAGAGGAGGTGAGGGTAAATTGTAGAAAGATTGTGAAAACACAGACAAAATTTTGCTGACGATTAGGTAAAAAAGTGAAAAAAAAAGTGACACCAATCACCACTAAAACTGGGGGCTAAAGTGATCAGAGGTGTAAAAACTATATCCCCTTTAAAGTACAGAAGCATTTTGCATGTAGGAGAGCAAGATATCTTGAAAGAGGAGAAAAATTTGACATAAATTTGGAAAATAATACAAAATTAAATATACATAGCCTTCTCAGCAAAAATTAATGAGGGACATAACTGCTGCTAATATCTGAAGGGTGTTAACAGGAAGAAGGGAGCATAATTAGCACCATACCAGTAAACATAATTAGGTATAATGGTACACAATTAAGAAAAGAAAAATTTAGTCACAGCATCAGGAAAGTTTCTCTGTGCTAATGACATCTATTAAACTATGGCATCGTTTTCCAAAGCGGTTGGGAGGACGGCTGTTCCCAAAGCATGCAGAATAAATGAAGCTAGGCTGCAAAAGGAACACCTCATAGTGTCAATAAAAAAAGAGGCTGTCGATTGAATAAGTATGTTTCACTGATTTTTGTGTTTCTTTGAATTGGGATCTTAGAGAAGAGAATAAAGGACTCAGATTCCTGTTCTTACATCATGTTATTTGCTGTGCATGACCGTACAATTTTATGTACATGTGAAAACCAAGCATTTGTTGAACAGCTGATCATGATGCTGCATCTATCTCAGTCCAAGGCTTTGAGGTCTTTCTGCACTTCTAAGTTGAAAACTGACAATGGAAATAGTGCTTTTAGGGCAATTAGAGTGTTTAGTATTCTTTTCTTCCATCTAAAAAATCTTGGTGAACTCCTTTTAAAAATAGATGGGGATTAAGTAGCGATCTGTTGCTGGATAAGAGAAGGGCAAATGAGGGTGACTGCTCTCAGCTTTGGGATTCCAAAGTGGTTACTGCAAATGTGGCAAAAGAATACAGGAATCAAAGGCCTATTAGAGAGACCTCAGGCTGTTAAAGGGAGAAAAGGGTAAAGGGAATTGAATGGTAATTTTTTACAGTCTACTCTTAAAAATGCCAATGTTCCAATTCAGTCTTGATTCTTTAATAACTCACAAGACATTTACGCTTTTGCAGCGAATGTGCACATTTAAAGAACAGCAGTGGGCTGCAGTGTAAATACTCTTTGACTGATTAGTATGAAAATGGCCTTTCTTCCCTGCTTCCCTTTTTGATGCCGACAAGAAAGTGACCTGATAGATGCATGAATTATGTATTTTCAGAAGAGAGCGGCTGAAAATTGAAGAAGAGTCTGCTTATTTTATATTGTTTTGTGCTTTCCCTCCAGTGAATATCTGCTTAAGTCAGCTGTGGTTAATTTATGAGGGCTGCCATCTCTCTGTTTAATCTTCAGGACACAGAAATTTGTTCTTCATACCTTTACTTCCAGATATTTTTGCATATTTCTGGAAAGCCAGCTGATCTGTACCTCTTCACAGGAGTAAAAATGTAATCAGAATTTCTATGATTTGGGTAAACCAAAAAGGTGTATATTCTGTGCTAATGTCTTCTCATCCAGAATACGTGTGTATAAATTCCCCATCTGAAATTCAATTCTCACTTACTAATGCATCCTTTTAATATCCACCTAATTTATGCCTAATAATACTTATCTCATGAGATTCTTTTAAGAATTTAATTGAATGTTGAATGCCTTTAACAGGCTTAGCATAGTGTTTGGTAAAATAGTAAGGATTCAATAAACATTTGTTTTTTATTGATATTATAAATATTATGACCATAATTATTTCATTACTTGTGTAAGGTAACAATCTCACAGTGTTTCAGTGCACAAGAATTATTGACATGACTTCTCTAGCAGAATTTTGGACCCTGAGGATATGAAAAAAACCAATTTGATGGCCTTGGAGGCTGGTTCCCATCCCCCCTTTGCTGTGTTAGCCAAGAGCTGGCTCAGCAGGGTGAATTAGCTAAACAAAACTTAGGCTAATTCCAGCTATTGGATTCCACAGCTGCTCCACATTGTGAACAAAGCCATTTCCTATTGCTCTTTTGTAGCATGAATGTTCAGCCATCTCCCTCCCTATCATGCACACCTGTTCCTGTAAATACATAGACCATTATGAATTTGAGCCCTTTCTCTACAGAATTTTTGGGCATGTTGTTAGATCAGCTCCTCCCAGGCTAAGCTGTAGGGTAATGAGAACTTAAGGGGTCACACATGTTCCACTTCTCTGCTTGTAAGTTTTGTTCCAGTAAATTCTATATCTGTGTTACTTGTAGTATGGATACATGGATGCTTTGCAGAATAAATAGTAGGGAGCCATCTCTTTAAGGAAGGAGTATAAGCCCTTGAGAACATTGCACCCTGTAGAAAGACAGTGGACAGTTGAAAGAACGAAGAAAATGAAAGTTAACAGTATTAACACAGCATAAAATTCACAGTTTTACCTGGGCTTTGTTAAATGTAATAGTAGTGCTGATACTGTAGTATTTTCTAAGGAAAGTGATGTATAAAATCTTAACTCAGCTTATGTCTCTTTTCCTCTGATCTCAGTGTTTTAATGTAGTCTGCTAATGTCTATCACTTTTAGTTTCGTTGCCAGTCATAGAGGACATTAAAAAGATGGGTTAATAATAGTTTTTCTGATCAAAATGTTATTATGGCCATTTAAAATATTACACACAGAGGCATTTATTACTGTTATCTATTTCTAATTAGAAATTAATCTACCACTAATTAGAATTGAATGATACACTATTAAATGAGTCTAAATATTATGAAGTCATACTAAATGAGAAATCAGAAAATATCAAAGGTAGTCCCCTTCAAAACATTTTTAAATGAAAAATAAAAGAATCATGATTTAAGATGCACTAAAGAGAAGAAATTCTTAGTTCAAAAAAAATCACTAAAACAGAAGTAGAGAGAGAAATAAAACCACTCCCATCTGACATTGAAGAATGTTCATCTCTTAACAGCAAGTATTAAAAATAAGTAGGTCATAAAGATGAGAATGTAAAATGCTATGATATTGGCTCCTTATCTTTAAATGAAATTCTATTTTGACTCTAGCACAAGGAGAAGGAACGAATATGGTATGTTTTCCCATGTGACTTGTCAGAATGATAAAACTGAATACGCTCTAAATCAGTTTTTCCATGGACAGCTGGTTCATCATCATTAGTATGTATATCCTTATTAATATCTAGGTCACTCAGCTCTGTAAGAACTAAATTTCTGCTCTTTGAAATTTAGCACTACTCCAATCAATTGCAAAGGTCTGTATACAAACAATCATGCTATAATGATCAAAGAAATACGATTTGTTCTTACTGGTTCTTCTACAAAGGAAAAACATATTGCTGTACCAGTCTGCTTTTAAAAAATTCTAATTTTTAAAAAATAGTATGGAATATGCCTTTCTATTTAGGTGCTGGCATGCCTGTGTATTACTTATTTCCTTAGCTCCATGAAGAGCTCTATATGCTTTGTGAGCTGGAATGCTTTCTCTGCTGACTGAAGTGGACTGTCAGTGAGCAGAGGTCTTTTAATTTCAAATAAACTGGATTAAAATATTTGATCATAACATGTGAGTCTGATTGCCTCATCACATTTTGTAGAAAAATTAATGTAAAGGGAGATTAAGTGGTCAATTTTTTTTTTTAATTTGCACTCTCACTCTGTTGCCCTGGCTGGAGTGCAGTGGATAATCACAACCACTGCAGCCTCCACCTGCTGGGTTCGGGCGAACCTTCCACTTCAGCCTTCCAGGTAGCTAGATCTACAGGTGTGTGCTACCACATCCAACTAATTTTTTGACTTACTGTAGAGATGAGCTCTCCAAATTGCCTGGGCTGGTCTCGAAACCTGGGCTCAACCCTCTTGCCTCGGCCACTCAAAGTGCTGAGATTACAGACTTGCTCCACTTCGCCTGGCAAATGACCAATTTTAACATTCATTGCGCATGTGGAAATTGAGCCAAATAAAATTAAGTGAATTCCCAAGAACACAAGCAGGGTTAGGCCAAAAACTTAGTTCAAAAGCCCTGAACCCTTCTTTAGTACCAATCGTGTTTGCAAACATGAAATTCTGGCCCTTATCAACATGCCCATATGGTTTGCCCAATGTTAGTATATAATTTCTGGTAACTTGACTCCAAGAATGTGCAACAGAAGCTCTTTCCTTCCTGCCTCCCTCCTTCCCTTCCTCCTTCCCTCCCTCCCTTCTTGCCACCTTCTTTCCATCTTCCTTTCTTCCATCTCTCCCTCCCTTTTGTCCTCTCTCTCTCCCACCCTTCCTTCTTGCCACCTTTCTGCCTTCTTAGGAGCCTTCCAACCTTCCCTTGCATTGTTTCTCTTTTTAATTTCTTCTTTCACAGTTTTTAAAATTCATTTTTTCAGTGCTGTGCTACACATGTACAGGTATCTTTTTTATAGAATGATTTGAGTTCTTCCAGGTATATTCCTAGTAGGGGGATTGTGGGGTCATCTGGAAGGTTGATTTTTAGAATTTTTACGAATCACCACACTGTTTTCCACAGAGGCTGTACTAGTTTACATTCCCACCAACAGTGTAGAAGTGGTCCCTCTTCTCCACATCCTCTCCACCTTCTGTTATTTTTGGAGTTACTGATGATGGCTATCCTGACAGGAGTTAGGTGGTATCTCAATGCAGTTTTAATTTGCAACTCCATGATGACTAGTGAGGCTGAACCTTTTTTCGTGTATCTGTTGGCTGCTCATGCCTTTTGAGAACTGTCTATTCATATCTTTTGCCCACTTGGTAATGGGGCTGTTAAGAACATGGAACCAACTGTGCCGCCCATCAAAAGAGGACTGAATAAAAAAAATGGTACATATACACAATGGAAATTATGCAGCCATAAAGAAGAACAAAATCATGAACTTCACAGCAGTTTGGAGTGGAATTAGAGTCGGTAATACTAAGTGAGCTTTCTTTTTTTTTTTTTGAGTAGGAGTCTCACTCTGTCACCCAGACTGTAGTGCAGTGGCCTCTCCCAGCCACCGCAGCCTCGACCTGCTCCGGTGATACTTCTGCCTCAGCCTTCCAAGTAGCTGGAACTACAGGCATGCGCTACCACGCCCAGCTAGTTTTTTTTTTTTTTTGGATTTATTGTAGAGATGAGGTCTCGCCAAGTTGCCCAGGCGGGTCTCGAACCCGCGGTCTCAGGCAATCCACTCGCCTCAGCTCAAAGCACGGGATTACAGGCTGAGCCACCGAGCCCGGCCTAAGTGATCTTTCACAGAAACAAAGAACTGAGTATCACATGCTCTCACTCATAAGTGGACCTTAAACAACTATCGTTATACTGTAAGAAAAGTATTGACAGTAGCAGGAAACTGCAGGGGGTGGGGGTGTGGAGAGTTGGGATTTACAGTAGTGGAAATCTGCCTGGGGAAGGGGGGCACACCTCATCAACAAGGGTACCTGCACAATTATTTGTATACCTAACCCATAATTGTACCACACAATTTTAAAATAAAAAAAAATTTAAAAAAGAGTAAAATTCATTTTTTCTAACTAAATGGTCATTGAGGTTATTTGAATAATAGGCTGCCACCCAGGGGTGCATTCCTTTGATAAACTATAAAATCAGAGTTTATTTCTCATTCAAATGCTTTTCCAGTCTTATAGCAAACAAGAACAGCAAGTTCTTGAATTACAGCAGTAGTTAATATTTTAACTTAAAAATTGCGAAATTCTGGACTCTGTTCACCTGCATCTCTAATGTCAAACTAACAACGCTTTTAGATGAGCCAACGAGCTCATCTGTTTAGTGTAATACCTGGATACAAGAAGCAAGGAATAAACAAAGCACATAACATTCTGACTCTTTTTAAATTAATCCCAAAGTTAGTAATTGGTCTGCATTCAGACATCAGAATTTTACCTATTTTTTTGGACACATCAGTGCTCTGCAATCTTTTGGCACACTATTTTCTTATAAACCTCGACTAGTTACCTCTCAACTCTCTCAACAGCTCTATTTATGCATTTCAGATTGTTATTATTGCAGCATCCCGATTCAAGTTTCCAATTTCTGCATTGTCTATAGTCTTCCCAAATTTAGAATAACTCAAACACAATAGATGTTATTTCTCATATAATAATCAAAACAGGTTGATTGCAGGTGCCAAAGTAAAAAATTTAAACAGGCAAAGAATATTCAAAACTATTTCAATGTTAGGGAGAGATTAAAATTTATTCCTGTGAAATAAATGGTAAGGGTTTTTTTTTTTTTTAATGTTGGGGTAAGCTAGTGAAAAAGTACTGATGATTGTTAGTGGAGAGGTTGCTTTACTGGAATGTGTTGAGTACATGGACTTATTCTTGAGTTTGGAAATGTTCTCTGTGATTAGGTCATCTGTGTTTTCTAATTGTCCCCTGCCCCATGAAGTTAGGCTCCTACCCTCCCACATAAGACTGAGAGATTGGGATTCCAACTCTTCTATTTTTATATTTCAAAGAGATAGTTCCCAGGAAGAGATTTGGGGAAGAGATTTTTAGGTCATAAAACTAGTAGGAAGCTGGAAGATTTACATACATTTCAATGGGGTAGATAAAAGTTAGAATTGCAAGATTTGTAAAGTAAATGCTTTAAGATAAAAGCGGTCAGGGACCTATAGACAAGAACAGTGTTATATAAAATTTAGGTGAGGAAAACATTAAAATGCTTGGACCAGGTTAAGTAGAGGGGTGTTTGCTACATACAGTCATTCAGGAATACATGCAGATGGAGTCTATGTTATATTTCACATAGGTTTGCAAAGTCTAGGTCCATCACCAGTAGAAGTAGAAAGAGAAAAGAGAAAAATATATGTAAGTATTTATTGGCCAGTGCTGGTAACAGTGCACATCTCTTCTGTTCACAATCCATGCACAAAAATTCTATTACATTGATCTTCTGTGTTCAAGGGCAGCTGGCAGTTGTGGTTTTTCTCTAATCTGAGAGAGGAGAGAACATGGATTTTGAGGATCAGCTAGAAGTTTCTGCCACAGTCAAATGTTTACCAGGTTTTATGCTAAGCCAACAACTAAATATATGGCATTATATAAATACCATGACAACAATCTGAGCAGCAAATATTAATATCCTCTGGTGTGATTATTTAGAAAACCATAAAGATTTCACCAAAACATTCCTAGACTTGATATGTGACTTCAGTAAAGTCTTGGGATACAAAGTCAAGGTTCAAAAATTAGTAGCATTTGTATGCACCGATGAAGTTCAAGCTGAGAACCAAATCAATAACTCATTCCCATTTATAATACCCACATAAATAAAATAAAATATCTATGAAAACATCTAGCTAAGGAGACGAAAGAGCTCTACAACAAGAACTGTAAAACGCTGCCAAAAGAAGTCAAAGAGGGGTGGAAGAAAATATAGTTAAAATAGCCTTTCTGCCCAAAGCAGTCTACAGATTCAATGCAATTCCTATAAAACTGCATCATTTTTCATAGATTTAGAGAAAAACAATAAAATTCATATGGAAGCAAAAAGAGTCCAAATTGCCAAATCTATCCTAAGCAAAAAGAACAAAGCCAGAGGCATCACATTACCAAACTTAAACCTTTACTACAGTAACCACAACAGCCTGGTACTGGTACAAAGATAGTCATAGACCAATGGAACAGACTCAGAAATAAAGCCACTGAACTACAACCAAATGATCTTTGGCAAAGAGGACAAAAAACATTGAGGAAAGAACACTCTAATTCAATAAACAGTATTGGGAAAATTGGCTAACCATGTGCAGAACTCCTTCCTCTCACCATATACAAATACAACTCAACATGGAATAAAGACTTAAATATAAGACATTAAACTGCAAAAAAAAAAAAAAAAAAAAAAAACCCTAGAAGAAAGCCAAGGAAACCCACTTCTAGAAATTGTCTTAGGCAACAAATTTATGACCGAATCCTCAAAAGCAAATGCAGCAAAACCAAAAATTGATAAGTAAGATCTAATTAAACTGAAGAACTTTGGCACAGCAAAGGAAACTTCAACAGAAAAAACAACCTATAGAACGGGAGAAAATGTTTGCAAACAAAGGACTAGTATCCAGAGTCTCTAAAGCACTTAAACACAGCAATAACAAAAACAAATATCACCTTTAAAAAGTGGGCAAAATGTATGATCAGACAGTTCTCAAAAGAAGCACACAAACATCCAACAAACATGAAAACAATGCTCCATTTCACTAATCTAGAGGGAAATGCAGATCAAAACTACAGTGATATACCATGTCACATAGTAAGAATAGCTATTATTAAAAAGTCAGAAAACAACAGATGTTGCTGAGGTTGCAGAGAAAAAGGAAAATTCATACACTGTTGATGGAAATAGAATCTAAATTAGCCCCTGGGGAAAGCTGTTTGGAGATTTCCAGAGAACTGAAAATAGATTTACTATTTAAACCAGCAATCTCACTACTGGGTATAAGAGCATAAATCCTTCTACTAAAGCACATCTGTATCTGCATTCATATGTTTATTGCAGCACTATTTACAAGAGCAAAAACATGGAACCAACCTAGAAGCCCCTCAGTGGTGGACTGGATAAAGAAAATGTGGTATGTATGTACCGTAGAATACCACATGGCCATAAAAATAAATGAAATCATTTTCTTTGCAGCAACGTGGATGCAACAGGAGACTATTATTATAAATGAATTAACGCAGAATCTGAAAACCAAATACCACATGTTCTCACTTATAAATGGGAGGTAAACACTGGCTACTGATGGGCATAAGGATGGGAAAAACACACACTGGAGACTTCTAAAGGGAGAAAGGAGGGAAAAGATCGAAGATTGAAAAACTACCTATTGGGAACCATGCTCACAACTTGGGTGAGGAGCTCAATAGAAGCTCAAACCTCACCGTCACACAGTATACCCATAAGACAAATCTGCACGTGTATCTCTTGAATCTAAAGTCAGACTAAAACTGAAACAAACAAACAAAAAATGAAATGATGTGAGAATTACCAAAAATGTGGCAGATTATAAAATGTGATACTGTAAAAAATGCAATATCTGTAAAGCATAAAAGCAAAACACAATTTTTTAAAAAAAGTGTTAATGTCCTTATTGTATGAAGGAGTCTTAGAATAACTGCTAACTTGCTCAAAGTTCTCTGGTGCAAAATCTTTATGACTGTACAGTTCATGATCTTAGCATTTTAATACACACACACACACACACACACACACACACACACACACAGTTTTCCATGAATTATCACTCACAGTAGATAACTATATGGTACAATATGAGTAGCATTAAAATTACTCCCATATTCTATTATACTTTCCCTCAATTTTTCCCCATAATCCTACTTTCCTAAATACTTCTGTCTCATCTTTTCTTTTTCTCTCTCTCATTTTATCTCATGGTATTTAGTCTGATTATCCTAACTGTATTTGAATGTTACTTTTAAAAAAAGAAAGTAGTAAACCTTTAGTAAATAAGTATTATATTAAGAAGATACAATTTTGGAGCATGAATTTTAAATTTGCTTATTTCAAAATACTTTTATCAGAGGAAATTTTTAAAAAGGTCAGAAGGAAAAGAAAAAGGAAGAAACCTTTTTAAAGTCAGGATGATAAGATAAGAAGACAGAATAAAAGAAAAGA
>CAUYQG010082741.1:0-10627 GCA_963574415.1 Tarsius wallacei
TAAAATACTAGCAAACCAAATTCAACAGCACACTAAAAAGATCATTCACCGTGATCAAGTAGATTCGTCCAGGGTTGCAAGGATGGTTCAAAATATGCAAATCAATAAACATGATACATTACATTAATAGGACCAAGAACAAAAAACATACAAATATTTCAATAGATGCCAAAAAAGCATTCAATAAAATTCAACATCCCTTTATGATTAAAAACAAAATCCTGGCCAGGGGTAGTGGCTTATGTCTGTAACCCTAGCACAAGGTGGAAAGACCGCTTGAGGCTAGGCATTCAAGACCAGCCTGAGCAACATAGCAAGACCTTGTCTCTACAAAAAAACTTTAAAAATCAGTCAGGCATGGTGGTATGCACTTGTAATACTAGCTAATCTAAAGGTTGAGGCAGGAGGATTGTTTGAGCTCAAGAGTTCAAGGCTGCAGTTAGTTATGATCATGCCACCACACTCTAGCCTGAGCAATAGAGACCCTGTCTCTAAGAAAAAAACAAAATAAAAATTTAAAAACCCTCATCAAACTTGGTATAGAAGAAAAATATCTCAAAATAATAAAGACCCTATATAACAAAGTCACAGCTAACCTCATACTGAGTGGGGAAAAATTGAAGACCTTTCCTCCAAGATCTGGAACAAAACAAAGATGTCCACTTTCACCACTTTTATACAACATAATACTGGAAGTCCTGGCCAGAGCAATTAGACAAGAAAAGAAATAAGGGCATCCAAATAGGAAAAGAAGTCGAATTAGCCTTGTTCACAGATGACATGATTTTATATTTAGAAAAACTAAAGATTTCACCAAAAGAACTATTAGAACTGACAAACAAATTCAGTAAAGTTGCAAGATAAAAAAATCAACATAGAAAAATCAGCATTTATACGAGAGGGAAAAAACAAAGTTATTTTTTGGAGGGCAGGCCCCGTGTAGGCAAGTGTTCTAGGGAACCCATTGGCATCAGTGTACCAGCTAGTGTTGTGAGAGGCTGTACTCAGCTTCAGTAAATTTTTTTTTTTACATTCTTTCAACACGCTTGCCCATTTCATGACAGTTGATTTACGAGCATACCTGCCCACACTGAGCTGAGTGTTCAGCAGTTTTTGACCAAAAACAGCATGCCCCCCACCATGCCTTACTCTCCCTATTCACCTAATCTCACCTCAAGCGACTTTTTTGTTATTGCTTCCCTGGATGAAAAAAGTCCTCAAAGGGAAACGTTTTGCCCATGTTGAAGAGGTGAAACAAAAAACGGCAGAAGAACTAAAAGCCATCAAAATCGACAAGTTCAAAAACTGAGCAGTGGAAAAAGCATCTCGATAGGTGTATTGCATTAAATGAAGAGTACTCTGAAGGTGACTGAAATTTAAACATGTAAGAATAAATACATAATTTTTAATAAATAAATTCTTGGTTTTTGGGTCCCTCTACATACAACATGGATGAACCTTGAAAACATTATGCTAAGTGAAATAACCCAGATACAAAAGAACAAATATTGTATGAATCTATTTATATGAAATATCCAGAATAGGCAAATTCATAGAGTCAGAAAGTAGATTAGAGGCTATCAGGGTCTGAGGGGAGAGAGGAATGGTGAGTTATTGCTGAATGGGTACAGAGTCTGCTTGGGGTGATAAAAAAAATCAAAAATAGACAGTAGAGATGATCATACAGCTTTGCAAATATTATAAATGCTACAGAATTGTACAGTGAAACATGGTTAAAATGGCAAATTTTATGTTATATATATTTCACCAAAAGGAAAAAAATAAACAAAACACCACCATGTGGCTTATCGGCCAAACACACAACTTTCTGCAGACACACAAATTTATATACTCACTTATTCTGTCACTTTCCTTCCTTAGGTCACTGCAATTCAGGCAGAAGTTTTCATATGCAAAGGTTTCCTTCTCAGAAACTTCACCATCATGTGAATCTGAGGCACAAGAACTTGAAGGAAAGATCTTTAATGAACAAGACTATATTGTTCTGATGCCCAGACAGAGTGCAATGGTGCCATTATAGCTCACTGCAGCCTCAAACTCCAGGGTTCAAGCAATCCTCCCACCTCAGCCTCTCAAGTAGCTGGGACTACAGGCACATGTCACCATGCCCTGCTAAATTTTTTATTGTTTGTTTTGTAGAGAAAAGGTCTCACTATATTGCCCAGGCTAGAGTATCTCATTTTTTGATAGACAAAATACAATGTATTAAATATTTCCAGCGCATCTACCATATGTCAGGCACTGTTCTAGCATCTAGGAGACAGCAGCAAACAAGATAGACATTTGTGCCTGTCCAAGGCTTACATTCTAATGAATTTTGGAAAAGCTCTCCAGGAGATTCCAATATTCCCATCACAACTACCATAGTCAGAGTAGAGAGACATGAGAGGTCCACAGACCCAGCCTTATCTGCCTCCCTCACCTCTGAGATAATGAGGTCTAGAGATGAGAAAGCTTATTTAAGCAACTACTCCCATCTGAGAAGGCCCGGTGCAGCCACTCTGAACATCTCTTAACATTTTTTTCCCCTAAAACACTGGTCATATCAATGGAGGAACACCTGGAGTGTGACCTTTGGGGTGAAAATGAGCAGGCGTTTTACTCCTGCTTGGATTGAAGGCCCTCGGGCCAATCTAGCATAGGAAAGTCAAGTCTTCCTTGAGGGCCAACCTCACTACTCACAGTTCTACACTGGAGTTTGGGACCAAAGCCCAGGTAACATAAAAAGATCACTTTGCTTTGTTTTATAATCCTGGCATAGATTTCCTTCAGAGATCTCCTGTAAACAGGTAATAGGGCAGGATTCAAATTCTGCTCTATCCTGGCCAAATACATCCTAAGCTATATTGATCTTCCTTTAATAGATCCCAATTTCAAACATGTGAGCATGAAGAAAGAAGGTACTTGATCTAAGTTTCAATTTCTTCACCTGGCAAAATGGGACCAATATTAGTCTTTATACATTTGAAGTGAAGGTTAAATGGCTTAAAGTATGCAAAGTACTTAACATAATGACTGGCTGTTATAGCAGGTGCTCAGTAAACAGTTGCTAATTTTTTCTACTATATTTTATTACAAACAATATAGGGAATGTATTTGAAGGGTTCAAAGTTAAATATTCTTATTCATAATTGCCAAAACGTGGAAACAACCAAGATGTCCTCTCAGTAGGTGAGTGTAAGCTGTGGTACATACAAACCACACATAAATCCTACTACTTCTCTTTTCTGAATTATGTATAACAAAGTACTCATCAAATTCTGCAGCAGAGATTGGCTAGCTGCTTTCCAAACCGGTTCTCTTCCTCTAACTGGACTACATTTCCCTGGCTCCTTGCCAGTTAGATGTGGCCTTGTGACCAAGTTCCGTCCAATAGAAGTGGGCAAAGTGATGCACAACACTTCCAGGCTTAGCACATAAGTCTTCCCCACATGATCCCCTTTTCCTTTCCTCATTTATCAACTGGAGGGGGAGGATTTCAAGGCCATAAGGGATGGGGAAGCCACAAGATGGAAGGCATCTGGTCCCTGAATCACAATGTAGAGAGCCATCTGCCAGTCCCTTGCATGGGTCCATTACATGAGTAGGAAACAAACTTCTCTTATGTTAAGTCACTGAGATTTGGGATTGCTTTGTTTTAACATCTAGTATTACCCTAATATAAATATCCATATTTAATAAAAGCCAAGTAGCATGCTTTAACTAAAAGAGAAAATTCTCCTAACATATATTCTCTTGTAAGTTGAAGAGGCAATATTTTTTAAAGATACATACACTTAAAAGTCAAATAAAAAGTAAAATTTAAAAGAATTTTATATAAAATATTATTATATAAAAAATATTATATAAAAATAAAAAAAGAAGTTACTGATTCTCAAGTTGCATAAGCCTAACATCATCTCAGGTAAACTAATGTCAAGTAGCATTTATCTGTACCAGAAAGAGTTTAATGGCAGTAATAGACAAGACGTATACAGCCTCATCTGCACATCCTTTCAGGCAGGGAGATTAACAGGTTACCAGCTAACATGCTAACAGGGTGGTTAACTTCTTTTTCAATCTTATATTTTAATGACAATTTCAAAACATACAGAAAAGTTAAAAGAAGAGTATAAAGCATACTCTTTCACCCACTATCGAGATTTAGCAATTGCTAGTATGTTGCTATATTTGTTTTCCTTATATATGTGATATGTGTATTTTTTGACTAAACTTCTTGAAAGTTGCATACATTAGGATGCATACACTTCACCACAAATACTTCAGCCTGTATCCCCAAAGAATGAGTGCATTCTCCTGCATAATGTCAATGATCGCACCTAAGGAAAGTAACAGTAATTCCCTAATACCATCTAATACCTAGTCTACATTCAAATATCCCCAAAACATCTTTTATAATTCATTTCCACAAACCTGGAGTCAATCAAGTTTCCTGTGCTACATTTAGTTATGTCTCTTTGGTCTCTAGAACACTCATCCAGGCTTTTTGCTTCCCTTGACATTGATTTTTTGTTTTATTTTTATTTATTCATTCATTTGTGCATATTTATACACATTTATATACATATATACATAGAGAGAGAGGGAGGGAGGGAGGTGGGGAGACAGAGAGAGAGAGCGCATGCACGAGAGAGAAAGAGAGAGAGAGAGAAAGTGTGTGTGTGTGAGTGTGAGTGTGAGTGTGTGTGTGTGTGTGTGTGTGTGTGTGTGTGTGTGTGTCAGGGTCTCACTCTGTCGAGCAGGCTGGAAAGCAGTGGCACCATCATGGCTCACCACAGCCTCAATCTCCCTCCTGAGTAAATGGAACTACAGGCACACGCCACCACACCCAGCTATTTTATTTCACTTCATTGTATTTTATTTTGTAAAACGAGGTCTCACTGTGTTGCCCAGGCTGGTCTCAAACTCCTAGGCTCAAGCAATCCTCCCACCTTGGCCTCCCAAAGTGCTGGAATTACAGGTGTGAGCCAACGTGCCCAACCCAGTTAGTTATCTATGTCTTTTTGAGACAGGCTCTGTCACACAGGCTGGAGTGCAGTGGCAGGATCATAGCTCACTGCAGCCTTGAACTGGGCTAAAGCGAGCCTCCCATCCAGCCTCCCAAGTAGCTAGGACTACAGATACACGCCACATTTGGATACTGTTTTTATTTTTATTTTTTGTAGAAATGGGGTCTAATTGTATTACCCCAGTTGGTCTCAAACTCCTGAACTCAAGCAGCCCTCCAGTCCAAAGTACTGAGATTATAGGCATGAGCCACCATGCTCAGCTGACATTGACTTTCTGAAGAGACCAAGGCTTACAAATTGTCCCATATTCTGGATTTGTTTGATTGTTTTCTCATGGTGTTTTATAACTTGTTTCTCTAACCCCTGTACTTTCTGTAAACTGGAAGCTGTGTCTAAATCATTGATTAGATTCAGAGTAAACACTTAAGGGAAGAATACTTCTTAGGTAAAGCTGTAAGCTTCCTATTGTATCATATTGGGCACATGATAGCAGATAGTTCCACAATAAGAAAGGATAAATTTGATGACTTAGTTATAAGATGGTGACTGCCAGACCTCTTCATCGTAAAGGTACCTTCTTTTCTTTGCAACAGGTAAGCAATCTCTGGGGTGATACTCAGCACGATGTTCTCCAATAACCTTTCACCTATGGTTCTGGAATTCACTGAAAATCTTGAAAACTGGTGATTTTCAGGCCGGGCGAGGTGGCTCAAGCCTGTAATCCCAGCACTTTGGGAGGCCAAGGTGAGAGGATTGCCTGAGTTCAGGGTTTCGAGACCAGCCTGGGCAACTTGGTGAGAACTCATCTCTATAATAAATCAAAAAATTGGCCGGGCATGGTGGTACACACCTGTAGTTCCGGCTACTTGGAAGACTGAGGTCGAAGGATCACCTGAGCCCAGCTATGAGCATGTTACTGCACTCCAGCCTGGGCAACAGAGTGAGACTCCAACTCAAAAAAAAAAAAGAAAAAGAAAAAGAAAAATGGTGATTTTTCTAATTATATCATTCTAAAAAGATGAGGTCTCAGTTAAAAGGTTAACTTTTTTTTTTTTTTTTTTAGTTGGAGTCTCACTCCGTCATCCAGACTGGAGTGCAGTGGCATGCTCACGGCTACCCCAGCATCGACCTGCTGTTCTCAGGCGATCCTTCCACCTCAGCCTTCCAAGTAGCCAGAACTAAAGGCAAGCACCACCATGCCCGGCTAATTTTTTGATTTGTTGTAGAGATGAGGTCTTGTCAAGTTGCCCAGGCTGTTCTCGAACCCATGGGCTCAGGCAATCCCCTCACCTCGGCCTCCCAAAGTGCTGGAATTACAGGCTTGAACCACCACGCCTGGCCTAAAAGGTTAACTTTTAAGTTCTAAAAAATGCTTTCAGGAAATGTCATGTTTCCAATGTTTAAGATACAAACATTTTACTTCTATTTATAACTTTCAAATAATAGGTGAAAGTATTATTTATGCCCAGAGACTGCATTACAAAAACATGTTAACAATCCAAGGAAAATGCCACCTAACCACACACACACACACACACACACACACACACACAGTCTCCTATTTCAAATGCATTTTTTGCTACCTAAGTTATTTGCTTTATTTTTAAACAATTTTTAAACTGCAAAAGTAATGTATCGCATCAGAAAGTTCAGGTCATTCAGAAGAATATAAAGGGAAAAGCACCATTACTCCCTCCCTGAACAACTGGTCCTACTCCCAAAGGATAATCATCATTAAACCTGTATATCCTTTCAAAAAAGAATGCATCTTACATAAATGTATATATATCATGCTTATGAACATACAGCATATTATTATTGAAAGAACAAACAGGATAACACTATACATAATGTTCTGTGCCTTGTTTTTTCCACAACACTGTGTGTGGCCAGCTGCCTTAAAAGGACATCTCAAAACACCTCTATCAGCTGTATAGTACTCCTTAATGAATGTGCTATAACTTAACCAATCCCATATGATGAGTATTGTAACTTACTTTCATTGCAATAAGTATTGCTGTCTACATAATGTAACATTAGTACAAGAATTTCTTAAGGTTAAAGTCCAAGAATTGAAACCGCTAGATAAAAGGGTAGGATAGGTGCACTGCAATTTTTTTTCTAGGTATTATCAAATAGCCCACCAAAAAATATATGAGTCTCCTCACTCCCACTAACTGTCCCAATGCATTTCAAAATTACAGCAGGCCACTACTGAACAAACCTCAGGTAGCAAAGCTTGCCAAAGAATCACAAAGTCGAAAGTAAGAATGGGAATATTTACCAAGTGCTTAAGTGCCAGAACTGCACTTGACCCTTTAGAATATCTTAATAATACAACAATCCTATGAGGTGACTAACAATCTCCATTTTCTAAAAGAGGAAACTAAGGCTCAGAGAGTTTATCCAATGTTATACAACTTTATAAGTACCAGCATTTAAACCCAGGAGTATTTGGTACCAAAGTGAGACCATACAGAGCTGCTCCAAACTTGGGTCAAAGTGAGGGCTCTTTTAAAAGAGGGCAGGGAGGAGGTGGTTCCAAAATGTTCACAGGCTCAAATGTAAATTTTGTGTTACTGCAAAGAGTCATATTTTCCCCTTTCAGACTTTGCCTGAGATCCCACCCTCAGACTGTGCTTAGCAATCCAGCTCCAACAAAGCAACAATGAGCCCACAATCTGCAGAACCTACAGGGGCCAACCAAATGTCCTTGGAAAGTTGATAGGCGTGGAGGAGGAGGAGGAAGCGAGAAACAGGTGGTGGGCTAGCGTGGCAGAGTCAGATATTTTGGATTCGTATCAGTTGACACAAAAACATGACAGGGGAAGTGGAACTACTGTATGTCTGAGAGAACCACAATTAACTGACACAATCTGTTTATACCACCCTTCCCTGCCTGAAACACTTTCTATTTCTGCTGCATAGACATGCAGGGCCCAGTAACTTTAGGATGGCACTTAATCACATAACAGAGTCAGACGGCTGGGAGCTGACAAAACAGGTTAGACTGGTGGCAGGCAAGCGCCTTGCCCCACTGCCCTGCAGCTCCCATGGCAGGGTCTGGGGGCTGCTTTTCACCTCCCTGGAGAGTAAGGTCTGCAGACACCTTCTCTTATAGCTGCCCTAGCCTGCGGTCAGGGAGGAGTGCTTATAACTGTCCCTCAGCAGGTGGGGAAGTTCCTTTACATTTAAACGTTAAGCATTCAAAGTGTCTCTCATTCTCCTTAGGTCCTTTGAACCCAAGCAAGCGCTTACGGAATCTATTTGTGAACACCACTCCTAACGTAACATAGACTACTCTGGGGATAATGGGATAAAAAGAAGGAAGAAGAGAGGGAGAGGAAGGAAAATCTCTTTCCGTTTCCCCATTTTGTCTCCATCCCAGGCACAAGGCTCCAGAAGCTCCATGAATACAGTCAACAACTGAAAGGTCACAGAAAATTGATAAAATAATGTGATTTAGGTAGAGAGAAGTGGGAGAGCAATTTGAGGAGCACCTTAAAATGTCATCACAAGGCCGGGCTAGGTGGCTCAGCCTGTAATCCCAGCACTTTGGGAAGCCGAGGCAAGTGAATTGCCAGAGCCCGCGGATTCGAGACCCGCCCAGGCAACTTGACGAGACCTCGTCTCTACAATAAATCAAAAAATTATCCAGGCATGGTAGCACGCGCCTGTAGTTCCGGCTACTTGGAAGGATCGCCGGAGCCCAGCGGGTCGACGCTGGGATGGCAGTGAGTGTGCCACTGCACTCCAGCCTGGGCGACGAAGTGAGACTCCCACTCAAAAAAAAACAACAAAAAAATGTCATTACAAGATCAAAAAGCACAAAAGGGTATACAGTAACCTCTCTGTCCCACACCTATTTTATAGCCATCTAGTTCCTCTTCCCCAAGGGAATTAATATTGCTAATCTATTGCATGTCCTTTTAGAGGTATTTCAAGACTACACCAGCAAATATACATATGTAAATTTATTTTAAATGTTAAAGATGTTCTCAGATTAAAGTGTCACTTAAATATAAAAAGGTAATAGAAATTAAATTTAATTTTTTTTCAAACTAAAGTGTTTTGAAATTCACAGTTGAACTCTTTGATTCATAAAATTTACCAACATTTAAAAGTTAAATTGTTTGCCTCCAGAAATTAAGTTGGGTACGCCAGCGGGTACTTAACAAATGTTTCCTTAAGTCTTTTTGTCCTTGATTGTTCAAAGTCAAGAGGACAATTACTCACTTCCTCTATTGATACAGAGAAATAAATCTGATTTCTTACTATTAAAAAGGAGAAGCCCTGAAAAATCTGTACTGCATTCGTTTAAGTGTTCAAAGATTCGCTTGGTCATAGTAATCATTTCACTATATATATCAAAACATCATATTGTACGCCTTAAAGATGGACAAGTTTTAAAAAGATTTTCAAACTGAATTTTTAAAGCAGAATCCCCATCCCAATAGTCTTCAGTATATAATCTAACCACATGGCATTAGAATTCAGATTTGAAGTACCTTAAAACAGGAAACCAAATATCCCTGAGAGAAAGAAATGTTTTCTCACAATTATAAACAATCCACATCAAAATATTAATATTTGGTATAACCTAGAATATCACATATTGACCAACTAAATTTCTCTATACATTTAAAAGTAACACCAAAACCCAAATATATAGAACAAAATTACACAGGAATGCTATGAGATGATGTTGCCTTTTCTGAACAATCATTAATCAAACTAGATTTATAACACGATTGTTCACAAAATAAAAGAATACATTGTAGCATGCACAAATGACTGAAAGATTAAGATGAGTTTTTAAAATGCATATCAACAAAGGAAAATTCCACTGTTGCTTTTAAGCCTTAAGATAAAGGTGGTTGAACTCCTAAGATCATAGAGTACTCTGCAGAAAATATATTTCTAAATCACCATTATGCTCCATCCCTTGAGTGTATATTTGTGAGTCTGTCAAATTTATCTCCTATTTTACATTGTCCTTTAAGGAACTGGATCTGGTGACTATTAAATAAAAATATTTTCATAGCTATTTATATACAAATAAAGGCAACCTTCATTTGCATCATGGCTCAGAGTCAATTGCCTGAAAAGACCACATGTTTCAATTCCCTACTCACTATCTACTCAGGAAACCTCCCAGCTTACCTCCAGGCCTGGCATCAGTCATTTGCCTCCAAATAACCCAAATCACAGAGTTCAAGAACAGTCAGGTATGGAAGCCAAAGTCTGTGTTGAGACCTACAATTTGCAATAACCAGACTCAGTTTTAGACCTGGTCCTGTTTTCAATTCGAAATCTGTTTGGGCCACTACTTCCTCAAAACTGGAGGGTTCTTAATAGTACTTGTTCCTTACAGTTTCTCTCATGAAGGCCTTGTGGCCATGAGCCTTGACTGTCAACAACAAATCAAGAACCATGAGAGCCAAGGCCCAGGCCCAGGGGTAATTTTCACATGAAAGGCTAAGGTTTTTACTTTCCATTCTCTATCAGGAAACCCTGGAAGGAAATTGAAGAGATCCCTTCAGTATAAGTGTTATAGTATGAGGGCCAACTCAAAACACCCAGAATTATTTTTTGGA
>CAUYQG010082744.1:0-42550 GCA_963574415.1 Tarsius wallacei
TCTCTTTTGAAAACATTCAGGTTACACTTGGAAATTTCATTTAATCTTAATTTGTTTTTTTCTGCTTCTGAAACAAACACTTGGTCATTCAAATCATAGGTTCATTGCTTGCAGGGTGTAAGTGACTGCAGCCTTGTCTGATTAATTGACTTTCTTTGGAACACCGATTCATTCCATATAGGTGCATGGTCTTTACATGACTATGTGTATGTTGTATTGTCCGTGTCCTGACACAACTTCTGACACCAAATGTTGCATCTTTTCCAACACTAACTGATTCTCTAATTCTCTAACATCAACTGGGTATCTTACAATTCAAATCAATTCTGACACTAACTCCGGAACTTAGCAAAGACCCCACAGGTTAAGGGCTCAGTTCCACAAGACTGTCCCATTTAAGATGTCACCTTCAAATGGGATGCCCAGGACACCAACATTTCTGCCAGGCTGAATAATGATTAAGGAGTTCCCATGAACTCCTCCTCCACCTCAGGTTTAATATTTCACTAGAATGGCTCAAAGAAATGAAGAAAGTATTCTACTTACTATTACTGGTATTTTAGGTAACATTCAGGAACAGCCAAATGGAAGAAAAGCATAGGGTAAAGTATGGGGGGACAAGGGAGAGGCACACAACTACTTTTCTTTCTACTTGCAAGCCACCCTCCCAGCACTTCCATGTGTTCACCAATCTGGAAGTTCACCAAACACTGACCTTTAGGAGTTTTTATGGAGGTTTATTATGTAAGGCATGGTTGTTTAAATCATTAGCCATTGCTGACTGAACTCAACCTCCAGCCCCTCTCGTCTTCTCAGAGGTTCAAGATGGGGCAGAAAATTCTAACCCTCTAATAACTTGATTGGTTTTTCTGGCAACCAACCCTCATCCTGAAGCTGCTTCTCCATCCCTAGCCCCAACCCCAGCTGCTAAGAGTCATTCATTAGCATACAAAAGACTACCACTCAGGAGACTCCAAGGGTTTCTGTGCCAGGGACTAGAGACGAAGACCAAATACTTATTTTTTATTATTATTACATATGTCCACAATATGGTCTTCTCCTTTGAAATTCTACCTTTGAACTCCAGAGTAAAAAATCCATACTATTTATTTTCCTGATCATTAGAAAATAAATATCCCTCTTACATATTTAATCTATTTTTCCATTTGTACAATGTAATCAGTAGAAGCACAAAAAAAACCCCCCCAAAAAACAATGACAATTAGCTGGCAATGAAAAGAGTAAAGGTTTTGGTTTCTTTATAAAGTTGAAAATCAGCACATTTAGTCAATTATTTGTATCATTTTTGACACAGCATATGACAACATGGCCATATTTAATGACTCTTAAGTTTTTGTGGGCCTAAATAATGGCATAAAATTATCTTCCAGTGAGCACAGTAAGTAATCCACATTCCTAGTACTGTAGTCCTACTTTTTAGAATGTTCCAACTGAGGCACAGCAACACTAACTAGTAACTCACACAAGGTTTAAGCACAGAGACCTAGAAACCAACTCTCTTGAGACATGTTTCCATGCTGCATATCATTCTGCAAATCTTTGTGCATATAACTTATATAACATCAACTTAACCCCACTCCACCTTCATGACTTGGGACACATTTCAAGGTACATCTTGCAAAGCCTTGTTTTTCTAGCAGTAGACTTTTGTTGCTTTTCATTTTCCATTTCATGCTTCTCTTAAAATTAGAACAAATTATGGAAAAGGAGACCATATCCATATACTCTGTTAAAACTCAAAAGATGATGATTGATTTATTTTTCAATGTTACTAAACAATTAAGTGTGTTCATCTTTGTTAGATGAGATTTTCCCCAAGCCACCAGCCATTCTTGTTAGTGTACACATCATTTTTCTCTGCTGTTTTTGGCAAGTAGATCTTCATGTAGGTCTTTTTCCTTCACATTTTTCTAATTTTATAGAAATTGTATCCTTGTTGCCTGGTGGACGAAATGCCGATTTTTCAAAAGTAAATGCCAAATTCCTCCAGGCATACATTTGACTTAAATATATATATTTAATACACACACACACACACACACACACACACATATGTATATATGATACTATATACACATAATACTAAAAAAGTTTATTTTGGGAAAATTTCTCTGTTAGTCAAAGATCCAATGGCATCTACCCCAACTATCTGAATATATCTGTATGTGTATTCCTAAATGAGTTAACTTGGTAGTTACCAACATAGAAAAGGTTCAAAAAAACCACACACGCATATCACCACTAATTTTAAAAGCACAGTCTGGCATTATAGTTTCAAAATTTGTTTTCAATGTTTTCCATTTCATGTTTAAGATATATAGACTTAATATAGAGTAATGTGTGAATAACAATGATATTATATAATTTTAATTTTGTTTTTAATTCATGGGAACTTAATTACATTGAAATATAAATTATAAAATATAGATAGGTGTCACATTATAAAGTTACTGGGTTTTTGAAAGTCATGAACATTACATTTTGATAGGTAGAATCACATTTCCCCCATTTAATTGCATTATAACTTCGTGGGTAATTTATCAATTAATTGTGTTGTTGTTTTTTGTTTGTTTGTTTTTAGTCAGCACTATCATAATAAAAATTAAGCTTTAGATTGTCTAACCAGTAAGCCATTTTGACAAATGGTCAGAAATCTGTAAACAACTATAGAAATTAATTGCTCCTAGGAAACAGTGAAAAATATCTTTGTAAAGTTAAGGATCATCCTTTGATTTATCTGTTTTGTAAGTCAGAATTGTCAAATGTGGACTCAAGGATCATATTATCATGTTGGAATATTCTAGGAAAGGGATAGAATAAAGTGAGTATGTTTATGTTACCAAAAATTTGTCAAGCCCAGCTACAAGAAAAAATGCACTACATCTGAGGCTGTGGCATACAGAGCCATTTTCCTGGGCACTATGTACGATGGAAGTCAGCCACTAGGGTGAATTCCAGCAGCAGTTTCCAAGTGGAATACAGGGAATAGGACGAGGCATCTACTAGGAGGGAAAGCAATTAGCAGTGATCAACAACTTGGTCACCTCATTTTTTCCTCTGTAGCATCTCAGGGCACACAGAGTGGGGACAGAACTTCATTTAGAGCCTTTACTTCTTTAGTAGAAAATACACTAGTGAAGGACTCAAACATTTATTTTTAGGAATGGAACTGTACTAGTGCATGTCTGCTTTCAGTCACTGACTCAATCTGGAATGAAAATAATTTCAGGATTCATCAACCCTTCCTCATCTAGAGTTGGACAACAGCCATAACTTTTACTCTGCAAAATTTCAGAGCAATGATATTTGGAAGGCATGAGTTTACATTTAAGTTATACTCTTATTTCTTAAAAGATCTAGTCCAGCCATTGCAACTGTCAATTCAAAACTACATTTATAGTTCCTAATGTCTCATTCTTCAAATAGAAGTAATAAGTTACTTCAGGCATCATTTTTTACCTGTTTCAGTTTCTTCACCATTTCAATCCAACCAGTCACAGCTTCTTAACTTGTCGTCATTGTGTTATCACCATTTATTTCAATTATCTTCACATATACACAAATACTTATATATATGATATGTATGTGTATAATGTATATGTTATTTTCTGTAAAGCATAGTGCTGTCTGTATTGTTCTCCATTTATTTCATATTCTCAAAGTCCATTTGGATGTTCAAAGAATAATGGCTAGTCCTCAAGTAACCACAAGTTCATCCATAATGACACCTCCTTTTACTCTTTGTATAACATTGAGTAGAGAGCTTGATACAGTGTTTTGTAAATATTTATGATTTTATTTTATTTTGTAAATATTTGTATCAAGAAAGTTTTGAGCTAAATTGTAATAATAATAATAATAAAAGAAAATGCTTCCTATAGGATTATTCTTCTAGGGATAGATATATCAAAGAAGTTCCAGGGGTTGATATGTAAAATTTCATCATTGATACCATCTTTATATTTTCATCAATCCCGGAACTGACAAAAATTTCACAAATAATGTGCTATTTTATCTCTCTATCTCCCTTTCTACTTCCTCCTTTTTTGTTTAATTTCTATCAAAGTGCCCTGGAATATTTTCCTTAACCTCAGCATTATAACCATCTTTGAAAGGTATAAAGTGTTCTCAGTTTACCAGAATCATAAAAGCATCATCTCTTAGAGCCAGAAGAGGTTCCAAATGAACTGGACAACCAGAAAATGCTGTCGGATTAGCCCTAATTGGTTGAACACAGACATTGGAACAAGACTTCCTGGGTTTGAATTCTGTCTCTTAGACTTACCTACTAGTTGACCTTGGGCAAATTAACAACTCTGCACCTCATTTCCTCATCTGAAAATGGAGATATTAATTGTATCTCTTTCATAGGTCATTTTAAGGATTAAATAAATTTATATTTGTCAAGTGTCTAAAACATTATTACCCAACATAGTAAGTGCTGTATAAGCTTTTGTTATTAATATTACTATAATTATTCAATATATGAAACTAATGTAACTTAATAACTATTGTTAATATATTTCCAGAGAACAAGTTAAGAATATAAAGTACAAAGTTACCCTATATGCTGAACACTTAAAATAGCAACACACTAAAACTTTTTAAGAGAAAAAATTGTTACCTGATTTAATAGGTTATGTTGTTAAAGGCATTCTTGCCTTTCACAGATGCACTCTTCAGTTCAAATTAAATTTCTGTCCTCTCTGGAGTTTTAGAAAGCTATTAAGTGTCCCTTTCTATTATAATCATTCCCACTCTTGAAATAAGTAAACTTTCTGTTGTCCTTGGTGATGTCAAGATCACATTACTTCAAAATCTGAATTCTTCATCCTCCTCAATCCTAGTGATTCTGGTTTCTCCTCTGACAAGGATACTACCAGACACATTTTAAACCTTGTTACTACTTTGACCTCATTCTCAGACTCTCAGACTATTCTCTGTGATCACAGTTTTCTTTCTTAATATGTCTTTCACACTGTCTTTTCAACTGAAACTGATCTTGATCTTCAGCACAATGTCCACATTCTCAGCATGCCCTGCTCATTCATCAGTCCCTTCCTCCTTAGTTTCATTTCCCCATGTTTTGGATCCACTCGCAGATTTCAAAAAAGAAGGGAAGAAGAACTCTCACTCATGAGAGAGGCACTCAAAGATGGTTCTGTGAAGACCACATCGTTTATCACGAGAACCTAAACTGAAGTTGTACCAGAAACAGAAAACCACAAGATCAGAAATAAGATCCAGGGACAAGATAGGATGGAGCCTGCAATGGACTAGGGCACAGGTTTTAAAACAAAGGCCAAGAACAATTCAGACGAAAGCTTCTGACTTTGGGCTACAGGGGTAGATTTGAGAGCTTAAGGAAGTAGTGCTAGACCTCATCCCACTCAGCCTGGACCCTGCTGTCAGCTTTGAAAGCAGAGCTTCCATTGCTCCCCTGTTTCTTTTGCCCCATGTTCTGGTCTAAATCCACCAAACAGAAAGCCAATTCAACATTTTCCCATAGTCTCCTATTTTTGCTCCCATACCCAGACTACCGTGTGTGTGTGTGTGTGTGTGTGTGTGTGTGTGTGTAATGTAAAGACTCATAGGACTACAGATATGCTAATACTCAGCATCATGTTACTCCCTTTTTACTGGCTCCTTATTACATTCATCATTCATTATTCCTAAAACACCAGATGTTCTCTATCCTTTTTTTCTTTCTCTTTTTCTTCTCTTCTTTTTTTTTATTTTTATTTTGAGTCATGGTCTCACTCTGTGATCCAGGCTGGGGTATAGTAACACCAGCATGACTCACCGCAGGCTCAATCTCCTGGGCTCAGGCGATCTTATCACCTCAGTCTCCCAAGTAGGTGGGACTACAGGCACTTGACACCTCACCTGGGCAATTTTTTTTTTTTATTTTTTGTAGTGACAGGGTCTCGCTATGTTGCCCTGATGGGTGTCAAACTCCTAGGCTCAAGCAATCCTCACCCCTCAGTGTCCCCAAATGCTGGGATTACAGGCAAGAGTCACAGTGCCCAATACAGATGTTCTATATTCTAATATACAACTGAAAAATCTCAGAATGGAAATAAGTTTATGTGTAATATTTTCAAGTCATGTTGAATTTTTAAGGTTTTTAGCAACATAAGATTAGGGATCAAACAGTTTTTGGAGGCGTATATTGGATGTAATGTGGATGAAGCCAAGAGCTGCCGGCGTGTGTGTGATAAGACTAAAAAGGAAGACTGAGGATATTGCTCTGGCGACTCTCTGTGCTTGGGTGTCCGAAGGGGTGTGTGTGTGTGTGTGTGTGTGTGTGTGTGTGTTTTAGGAGACTAGTCACAATAGATGAGTGCTATTTTTGTGTCTAGTCCAAGCCACTCACCCACTCCAAGCGTGGGACTTTGAAAAGGGCAATGCAGAGAGTGCTGCAAAGCATCAGCATTTTGAATTCCTCCTTCTGTGACACTTTCTGTTAATGGCAACCAAGTGCCAGGCTTGGTGAGGTTTATGACATTTCCTGAGGCCCTGCACTGCTGGTGAATGGAACCAAGGGCTTTGAGCCACATCTGCTTTCCTTGGGAGGCTTCCAACTCAAGAGTGCACTGGGACACCCTGAAAATGTTGTGAGGTCTTCTTCCTAGATCCCATAAAACAAGGAGGAGACTGCTTCTGTTTAATCGTCTTCCAAAGAAAATTATGTGTGTGTGTGTGTGTACACTTGTGTGTATATTTGGGTGTGTCAGTTTGTGTACTCTAGCTGTACTTGGCTCACTGGGCTGGGAAGGGAAAGCTTGTTTTTCTTCTGGACTGAACTAAGATGGGGACATGAATGTATTTGGAACTTTTTCGCTATAACATCTCTAATTGATTTCTGCAGCTATGTAATAACGGGAGAAATTCTGACAGAAAATAAATTTGGCAGAAAGCCCAAAATTGACTATTTTCACATTCCAAGCAACATTTTTGCACAGTTCTAATTTTCACCTGCTCATGTGGTGCCCTGCTGAGCATTTTGGGTGAGGAGCCGAACTGCCTTGTGGGAGACTCACAGGTTCACAGGCGAGGCATTTATTTTTGCTTCTTCCTGGAAGCTCTAATCCCAACTTTCACATAAGTTCTCAGTGTTGCTTAATAACTTCTGTGGCAGAATTTAAAACTTCATTATGCTTTAAAAAATAAGTAGGAGAGAGAAGGTAGCAAAATCTGCCAACAGAAACCATGAAAAGACAAACATTAAAATGTGCAATATGATTTCAAAACTAGCCCATTCAATAAATGCTTAATGAGCACCCACTGTTTATAAGTCATTATGTTAAATGTTAGGTACTTGTGAAGCTGGCCATTTTAATTCCAACAATCAGTTTTCTTCTTGGCAATCTAGTAATTTTAGTTCCAGGTACTAATAAAAATTTAATAACCAGTTCTGCAAAAATGTTAGGGAAGTCTTTGCCATTCACTGTGAAGGAATATGCAAGCATGTCGTTCTTGGAAATGCTTTACCTTTGCCCCACCCTGCATGTAAGGAGCCTGTAGGGAGAGTTTCTGACTGCTGTGTGGTGGCCAACCTTCATGATGTGCATATTGACATTGTGTAAAGTGATGAATCTAAGAGAATCTTTGACTAAAATCGTGATAGATACAGTTATGCAATAAACTAGAAAATTTAGAAACAAACGTGCTGAGTTGCTAGTGAGTGGTTGATAACCCATAGTTATAGTTAAGTGTCTAAAATTTTTTAAATAGCTCATAAAATAAACACAGAGATGCGTAGCTTTACAGCCTGAGTTACTTTTCACATAGGTTGTCCTAATGCTGTGGGAGGTCACATTAAGTTGAAGTGACCTGTCCATCTACCCAAGGCTTTGGGTACCCTAAAGGAATGCTGTCTAAGACAGTTATACAAGCTCTTTCAAAGCTGTGAAAGCCTAGCTTCATATGGATTTTACAAAGACCAATGTGTAATAATTTTTAATTGCTCTTTACGTTTCTCCCCAAACCCCACTTTTCGCCCATAAACTTTGACTACCCTTGAGTTTAAATACCATTGGCCTGGGAAAACTTCAGTTTGCAAGAGTTAAATTCTTTGTTCATAGATGCTACCATCTTCAAATGCATGGAAAAAAGCAGGTCTCAATCTGAAAAACATTTAAAGACTGATTTTTACACTTTGCCCTTAAAAAATGGAGTAAATTAAGTAAATATGCAGTGTAAACTGAGTTCCTCTACTTATGGTGCACTTATAGGATTAGGTTTTGAATCCGAGGGAAAAGAAACACATGCCACTGTCAAATTTTTAAAGATAAATAGCTGTAAATAAATTAAGGGATGATGATACTGACTAACTATGTACTCCCTGTGTATCATAGCAGATAAGACTATTAAATTACTTCCACTCTTTGGACTGTTCCTAGTACTAGCATATCATTAGGAATCTGACATCATCTCTTTCTTTTGAAATTACATGCTGCATTTTTATGCAAAGGGTACTTGAGTCATGTTACTGGTTAAAGAAGAGAGGAACCCAGCATTTGATTGCCTCAGAGTTTTGAGATATTAAAATTATTATAGCTTTAATTCATTAACATCCTTATTCTAAATTTAAGAAATATTTGTTTAAAAGGCATACAGCATTATCCAGTGTCCCCTACAATCACAGGGGAGAACAACCAGAAAGCAGTTGTGACCATACAAATATTTGAACAAGATGGTACTTAACTTTTAATTTAGAGCACATTAGAAGAACCAAAAGCCTTGGTAAGAAAGTCAGTATCCTACATGGATAGATTCTTAATATTTCTGTTTAACGTTAGCAGTTTTATCTTTCCATCCAAGATTAAATGATTAAAGACTACACCGTTTTGAAAGTATCCAAGGCTTTAGAAAGAATTTTTCAAAGAACATCAGTGCTCTGAATGAGTGAATTTACTTCCAGAAGAGTAGGATATTCACTAAGCAATGCTGCATTATTTAAGCATTTTCACTTTTCTCCTTGATTGCTTACCTTTTACCAAAAAAAAAAAGTTTAGTAAAGAAAATAGAAGGAATTAGTATGTTTTCCTTTCTTCGATCAAGTCTATTAGCCATTAAATTCAGAACTAAAAAAATCAAATATGTGATGTTTGTGGACTTAGGCAGAGGAAGTGTTTTAAACAAAAACTTATGATCATTGAAAAGAGTTTGTGCAAATTCAGGAACTGATTTCTCTAGACAAAAGTTGTATTAAATTAAATACATTTTATTCACAAAGAAAAGTGTGATTAGTAAGAGAAAGGTTTCCAGAGCATGTATGTGTAAGTTGGTGAGTTAGAATGTGATGATTTGAACTTTCTTTTCATATCCTTTGTCAGAATAAATTTCAGATGCTAACCTCAACAGAGAGGTAAAAGTTGAGAAGAAGGTGAAGACTCAGGAAATTTCTAAAACACATCCAGAAACCTCTGGCCTACAGAATGCCTTTAGTACAAAAATGAGTTAAGATAATAGTAAGTCATTAACTTTCCTACCTCTGTGCATACTCAGACAACTTAAAGATAAGCCTGCCAGGAAGATGTATTTCAAAGCTGCAAATTTTTTGTTTCATCTTCATGCATTACTGTGGCTTATTTTTTGTTTTATTGAGTACCAACAATATACTTGGAGCTAAACAAAACAGATTAGTTCACATGAACTAGCTTCATATGAAATTTTACAAAGTCTATAAAAGACATTTTAGGAAAAGATACATTTTAAGCTAGTATGCATGGGTCATCTCCATATACCAATGAACTGCTTTGACCCCAAAGTTAAATCATTCTGTATATTCTGGAGATCCTGACAGTTTTAGGAGTGATGCTGGATATTTTAACCGGTTCTTTAGAGGCATGTGCAGTTGTTGTTAATCATAGATAGCTCGCCTACTGTCTCTCCATGGCTGAGGAGGTGAGCTCATTTGCTTGCTATTTCTCAAATTTTCATTTCCAGCCTAGAAAAGCAGAAAGAAGATGATATTCTCCTCATAAGGGCAATGCCTCTCTAGTCACTGAGCCACACATAAAGGAGAATTTGAGGAGCAGAGACTTACAGGAAGTTTGGGAAAAGGAAAAAGCAGAAATAGAGCACCGGATATATATTTTAAAAATACACCAGAAAATAAATGGTGAGGAAAAAAAAAGTTATATAAGAGGTAGCAACTCAGTAAGAGGTGGAATAATATAGAATGAAATGAAATTTGGGGGTTTTCTAGAACAGAGACTTTAGGAATAATTGGATAGAAATTAATTTAAATAGAAGACACACGCAAATTAAATAGAAAGCATGTCCATATTCAAACTAACCAAATATAATAATACCTTTTTATTTTGGAGTTTTCCTCACAATTTAAAGTTTTAGAACACATGAGTACTTCGTAGATCAAAAGTAGAGTGACTCGTAAAAGGGATAAAGTTGCCTTCTCTTTACCTTTGGCAAGTAGCCACAGGCAGCAAGGATTTAGAGAGTGATCTTGTCATTGTCACCTAAACTGTTCCAGGCCAGGGTTCACTGTGACAAAGCACACTGGGAACTTACAAAGTGACTAACTTTTGAATGATGGTTTCGTGATTGTACCTAAAATGCATGGAGCAGGAAAAACACAAAGAATCATGGGGAGTGGCGATAAGGAGAGCAGATATGTCTCTAAAGTGTGATACAGTAGGGTGATTTTTTCATGCACTTTACTTTTTCAAAGAACTCTCAAGTTGCTCACTGGTGAAAAATTGGTGGTTCATTGCCAAGTGCCAAAAACACAGACAAAGCAACACTTTGAGTATCATATACGTTGAGTTAGTAGTTTTTTCTCTTACTCTATCACTATGGCCATATGGGTAGGACTGTGCCAACTTCCTCGCTTCGATCCCACCTTATATTTATCAGTTCTTTCATGATGTCTTGTGTTCTCCTTTTTTCAGGCAACATAGTGAATATTTGACTTATAAAAAGAAATGGAATATCCTTAGAGAAGAATTTAGATTCAGATGGGCCAGAGTCAAATGCTATTCTTGTTACTTACTAGTTTTGAGATTTGAAAAAAGTGTCATAAAACTTGCCTTGTTCTCAGACTCCCTATCTATTAATTCTTATCTGGATAACAATAGCCAGAGTATATATAGCACCTAGTGTGGTTGGAAGCTAAGGAGCATTTATTGAGTATTTACTATGTGCAAGATACTTTTAAAGTCTTTACTTTTATAAGAGTTCATTCCGTTTTCACAGGTAACCATTTAGGTATGTTCTATTATCATTCCTGTTATTTAGGTAAGACAGAGAAGGTTTAGAAAAGTTAAACCACTGGTTAGGATCCAACAGTAAGACAGATAGACTAGAACTCAGGCTTTGGGTCCAAAGTTGAGGATTAGTCCCTGTGCTGGTCTACTTTCCAAGCAGAAATTGCCCCAAGCAGAGGATGGTGGAGAATAGGTAATAAACCTGTCCTGGAGGAACTTGTATGCTGTTGAAAGGTGGCAGAAGTGGAGAGGACAGAGGGACACATTGACACAGTGAAGAGTGATAGAGAATAAAAATAGGAGTATAATTTCAAAATGTCAGAGGAGCACAGCAGACAGACCTACTCACAGCTTGGGTTAAGTGGGGAAAATCAGGAAAGAAATTGAACCACTATGGGATTATATTTCTACCCCTCCAAGTCTCATTGGGATTTATCCATGTTAATCTATTGTCATGTCTACACAAAAAAGTGAGGAAGGGGGTATGTGGAGTATGTGCCACCAAGTTTCTCAAGATATCCCCCATAAAAAGAGCCCCATTTGGAGTGTCTTCCCACAAGTCAGCTTCCTTGGAAGGGCCATGTATCTGAAAAGGTGTTTTATTCAGAAGTTGGCATTGAAATGATACAACCTATTGTATTTCTCTTTTTGTAGGTAAGGTAGATAAGGTCATATCAACATTTCCTAGGATACTGTATTTTTTTATCCTCTCACTAGTGTTTTCCTTTTTAAATCTTTTCAGGCAGAACCTGACCGAATATAATGGTGATTAATTTGTCCCCAGCCCTGACAGCTGTGCCTAGCCAACAGTAGATGAGAAGTAGGTGTTTATCAAATGTAGGACTAAAGCACTAAGAGGAAAATGTACCAAATACCCTCAGTGTATACCTGGGATGCAGATAGCAACAAGGCAACACTTGGATGAGAGTGTGACACCACCTCCTGTGCCCTGTGGCAGAATTTACATCCCTAGAAAATGAGACCACTGGCCCCTGCTTTGCATTTTCCTTCCCTTACAGTCAGGTTAATTCCTTTCCCTGTTCACCTGGATCTACACCTACCCCTTCTCAAGTTTGATTTCTATAGTGACCGAAGCAATACAGCTAAAGATTTGCCTTTATTTCTAATTCTAACCTCAAGCTTATAAGAATGAAAAAGGAACTATTTATAGCCGAGGAAATTCAGCTTCTTGGTTTCCTTTTGATTTACCCTTAGGTTATGATGAAATCAATGTCTAAAAAAGATGTAGACATTTAGAAACCAGAAAGGAGGATTCATACCTTTAATTTAAAAATTTCCTTGAAACAAAAATATTACTTTTTATGAAAATATATTTACATAAGGTACCATGTAGAGTTAAAACCTTGCATGCAGAAATACTTGAACTCAGTTCCAGGCTCAGCCACTTACTATATGACATTATCTTCTGAATGCTGCATCCTCATTAGTAAAATGGGAATAAACCACCTATCAGGGTTATTATGAGAATTAATGGCATAATATATGTAAAATGAATAACACCTAAAAGACATTCATTTATTGATCACTGTTATTATTATAATGTAATGTAAGTCTGACTTACAAGGAAAATGTCCAACAAGAGACTTATGCTGTAAAACTATGCATCATCTGCAGACTTTAGTGGTTCTAATTTAGTAAACTATTTCATTAAAATTTAAGTTATTTTATTCAATTATTGAATTTTTAACTGGTCAAATCTCTAAACTAAGCAATTAATTAAAAAATGCTTAATAGCAGTATTATTAGATTTTCAAATATGCCCAAAATAGTAATATTTTTAACTGATTATCTAATTTTTTATTAAATTCTGAGCATTCATAACTGCTCTAGTACCAGAAGTCCTTCTTGTGAGGTGGTAGGAGTCACAGGAAACAGACAAGTCTATAGAACAGGAAGTGACTACAGTTAGAAATAACAGTCCTGCTACTCAGAAAGATTAGAATTTATTTATTTTTTAACTTCTTTTTAAAATTTATTTAATTTTAAAGATGTGGGGTATAATTCAGGATTAGGTATACAAGTGGTCATCATACAGGTAAAGTTTGGACCTCCCTTTGGTTCCCCACTTTGCCTGGTTTCAGATCAGTTACCCTCATTAATATTATTTGTCCCCCTCCCACCCCTGGCAGTTTCTGACTACTGCCAGTCCCTTTCTTATAGTATTATGGTAAATGTTCAAGGTCCACTTATAAGTGAGAACATATGGTACTCAGTTCTTTGTTTCTGTGATAGATCACCGAGTACCATAGATTCTAAATCCATCTAAGCTGCTGTGAAGTCTATAATTTTGTTCTTCTTTATGGCTGCATAATATTTCTTCATGTATATGTACCACATTTTTTTTAATCCAGTCCAGTTTTGATAGGCAGCATGGCTGGGTAAATAAATAAATAAATAAATATGTCTTATCCATAGGTAGGTGACCCTTCTTTAGGCATGAAGAGTAATCAAAAATGGCTTTATCATATACTGAATTGTCTATCTTTATTTGTGTGACTTGGGGGAGTTGGAACTGAAATGTGCCTTAAAAAGTATCTAGTATATAGTAATTTCTAACTTGAACAGATATATGTGTGGGCAGAGTGAATGCTTGTGTTAATTTCCTATTGCTGCTGTAACAAATTACCAGGTAGATTACAACAGCACCTGTCTAATACATGACATTTCTGGAGGTTCAAAGTCCAAAATGGGTTTCACTGGAACAAAATTAAGGTGTTGGCTGGATCAAGCTCCTTCCAGAAGCTCTAGGGGAGAATCTCTTTCCTTGCCTTTTTCAGCTTCTAGAAGTTGCCTGGACTTCCTAATTTGTGGACCTTATCCCACCTTTAAAGCCTGCAGTGTAGAATCTGCAAATCAATCTCTCTTTCTCTCCTGGCTCTGTCATTGCATCTCCTTTTTGACTGTAACTTTCCTGTCTAACTCTTTCACTTATAAGGACCCCTGTGATCATATTGAACTCACCTAGATAATCCAGACTAATCTCACTATCTCAAAATCTTTAACGTTATCATCTGCAAAATCCATTTTGCTGTGTAAAGTAACACATTATAGGCTCTGGAGATTCACATGTAAATATCCTTGAAGGACCAATATTTTGTCCTTCTAACACCATGCTGAATCATGTCTTCTTCCTCTAACAGGCAACTGGAGTTAAAGGATCGCTTCCAGTATGAGGTGAACTAGGAGAATACTGGTTAAGAAAGACTTAGTAAGGAAACAAAAGCTAATCCTTTTTATTACCAAAGAGATCTGCTTTTGTTCATGTATAAAGCATACGGGTTAGGGAATAGTGGAAGGAGTTGGGGAAGGTGACACGTGTACGCACAATATCACTATGCATTTTGGAGGAGTAGGATCATAGGGAGATTAGTTCAAGAAATTGAATCTGAGTCACTTTGTTCACATGTTGGAAATTCCACAATATGGTTTTTGTGCTGTCATAGCATTTATGTCCTCTTCTTTTTTTTTCCTTTGTCTTTCCTCTCCATGCTTTTTTTTCTTCAGAGTCGAATTAATGCAGGACTGTGCTGTATACTTGCTCTTTCATTTTATTCTCCATTTATTCCTCGGTTTATATAATATTCAGATGAGTATAAGAAGATATAAAACCCAAATTGATTACAAATTTGACTTGGCAACAGCATTCTGAATGCTTAAAATAGATGAATTTTATCATTGGCTGAGGGATTTGCAAATATTAAGAATTATAGCAAAATTTATTCATGCTAATGGCTCTGAGCCCATGACATGTGTATCAGAATGATATCCTGCACACAAATCTGAGCCAGGTTATAGATCATATATTTAGGTTTGATAGAATTTAGTTCATCACTCTCCCAATTTAGTTCTAAATCAATTTTCCGAGAACTAAACAGTTGACTTCTTCATAATGTATCCAGAATAAGATAGCAAAGGTATTGATATGTCACCTAAAGTGTGCTTGCCTTTTTGAAGTTGATGTCTTTGATTATTTCAGCTTGCAGGCTTCCTTGTGACTCCTGAGTATAGTCTGCCTGGTGCTTACTTGGGACTAATTAAAGGTTTTCTAAACTGAGTTTAGCAAATTTCAAAGAAAAAATAACAAAATTCTAGCTTTTCTCCCAAACAATTTAAATTATTGTCAAAGCTTAAAATTTCTTTTGAGTCATAATTAGACACTGGACTAGCCATATAGGAATGTTTTGTGTACTTTTATTGTATATGCATTATGAGTCAGTTCATAATGGAAAAAAAACATCTCTCTGATTGTTTGAATTTTCTTTTCTTTCTTTACTGGGGAGGGTGATTTGTTTGTTTGTTTTGAACACTTGTACTTCTTGAGAGGAAGCATAGAATTGTAAAGTCATAGAACCTTCTGTGACTTTACCTGTAGTTATGTCTAAGAAGCTGGAGTTCCCAGTTCCAAAGCTTACTAGCCACCTGACACGGAGCAAGTTTTATAACCTTCTGTGTCTCTGTTTTCTTATCTGTAAAATGGTGATCAAAAATAAAATAGCCTCTACCTCATAGTGTGATTGAGAATATTAAACAGATTAATGTCTGACAAATAAAAAAGCACTTTATACATCTTGCTATTGTTTTTTCACTTGTGAATCATTCTTTTGAGTCCTTTATCCATTTCTCAATGTTGGCAGTTTCTTCTGTCAGTGTCCTTTATTGAAAATAAATACTTAAGCCTATTTATTATAAATGTACCTTTCCAGTTATCATTTTCTCATATAAATTTTACTTAAGAGATTTTTTATTTTGAATTTTGTATGCTTACAAGATCCAATTGAAATCATGTTATGAACTACTTATACTTCTGTAAAGATTTAAATCATTTTTTAAAATATTCAACTCTTTAGCCCATCTGGAACTCCATTTTCAATATGTTGTGAGGCGAGGATTTCTTAATGTTCTCCTCAAAATCACTACTCAATTTCCCCAACACAATTTGTTGATAGTGCTGCACTTTCACCCCCTTTCTACATCTTCATCTCTAATACATATTCACATGGCCAACTCCTTCATGATTCAGTGCAGATGCTTCAGTCTTCAGGATGCCTTTTCTGACACCTGCCTGCCTAACACACCCGGTGGATTATGTTCTCTCTATAGTCTCCCACTCACCTGGTTCAAACCCATTGCACACTGGCTGTAATTGCCTCTCTTTCCAACTAGACTGAAAGCTCTGGAAAATAGTGAATGTGTCTTACACTGTTTTGTAGATAACAAACATTTCCTTAATTATAATGAATACATATCTTAAAATAAACCTTATCAATTATACAACTAAGATCATTTAATTTTGAACTTTCATCTGGGAAGATGGAGGGAGATAATATTAAAGTCCCTCACAGCTACTGTGTTCCCATAAGCGTCTCCATTTTCTTGTGACTGGTGACCTTTTTATGTGTCTGTACCATGCTAGTCAGCATGTAATAGTCTACAATAATCCTAGCTCCATAATAGGATGATATCTTTTATAGAGTGGCCTTCTACCTCATCTAATATACCTTTGTTATTAAAAATAATTTGCATGAACGTAATATAGTCATGATGACTTCTCTTCATTTATATTTGCCTGGTAATTGTTTGTCCAATATTTTCTTTTTACATTCTATGTTTTGTTTTATGTTTATTTCTTGTACATGGTTGGGTTTATTCGCCTTTATCTTTCAATGTGAAGTTTGATCTATGATTATTTTTATAACTAATACTTTTTTTAGTTATAAATAAATAAAGGTCCTCTTTTTCTGTTTGGCTGCCTTTGGTTATTACACGGCCTGTGTTTTACTTTTTGTTGCCTTCTCATGTGGTTAAAAGCTTGGATTCATGCAGACTCTTTGGTTCACAAAATAAAAATTTTGGTAACCAGTAATTGGTTCTCTAATTCCCTTTAGTGCTCAGTGCAGCAGAGGAAATATCTAAGGATATCTAAATTTTGTTTCTTCATCACATCTATACTTCATGTGTCTGGATAACTGTATAATTTTTCTTTTTCCTTGAACTTAGAATGTTTATCAGGTTTTGCCAGAAGGTTGGTATACTTTAATTAATTTCATTTTTGCATTATGATATTTTCAATTTATTCCCAAATTTCATGTTCAGCAATTTTTTCTACTATGTCTTGTTTGTTCTGCCTACTCCCTGATCCTAACACTAAAATCCTTATAGTTTGAATTTTATTGTCCATCTCTATCATCTTCTTTCATATTGTTGCTAATAAGTTACTGATTTTTTTCTGCAGTATATGTTATTCAATTTACTGTCTTCAATGTGTGTTTCAATTCTTTTAAAATACTTGAATGTCTCCGGTTCTTTTCCAATCTTTGGCAAATTTCTTGTCTTGTGATTTCACCTTTGTGAGGTCTCTGCTGTCAGTCAGACACAGCTCATACCATCTTAAAAACTCAGACACTATCAAATAGGCTCTTCATAAAATAAAAAGTTCAAGCCCGGTGTGGTGGCTCATGTCTGTAATCCCAGCAGTTTGGGAGGCAGAGGCAAGAAGATTGCCTGAGCCCAGGGGTTCAAGACAAGTGTGGGCAACTTGGTGAGATCTTTTCTCTAATATAAATAAATAAAATTTGTAAGCTGAGGCTGCAGTAGCCCTGAGCATGTCACTGCACTCCAACCTGGGCTACAGAATGAGACTCCAACTCAAAACCAAAAACAAAAAAAGAAGAGTTCAAAGTGTTTTCCACTTTATTTTGTAGACTTTTGCATAGTTCATATTGGGCAGATAAAAGGGAAAAGAAATGAAGTGATGCACACAAATTTAAATAATGCTTAAGCAAGCCAGAGCTAAAGCATCTAGTACTCAATATATATTGGTATACATATACACCAAGGATACCAAATATATATATATATATATATACACACACACACATATACACACACACAATATGCACACACATTTTAAGAGATGTTAGCCACAATCAGAAGTGCCTGGACACTGACGGTAACCAATTTGAGCACTTCTGTAATTGCAGAAGTCAAACATAACTTGTATTCATCTTTTGTTATTGGTATATATAGAGTATTACAATTTTGGTACAGTTTTTTCCTTTCTTGAAATGTATACATTTTTGGCAACTTCTGTATATATATCATCCAATATCATTAATTGTATTGTTACACAGCCATCCTTCCCATAAAACTTTATCAACAACTAAAATTTGGAAATATATCTTTCATATTTCAAAATTAACAAGAAATATTTACATTTAGAAAACATGATGAGATGGAAACTTGCTTTAGAAATAAGATAGTGAAAAAGCACTTGGCCTTGTGAACGCTGCCACATTAGGTATCTTCTGCATAGACATCTTTCGTATTCTGACAGTATTTCTTAGCAACATAGACCTAAGCTCTATGTATTAAGCCATTGATCTTTATTTCCAACGTGTTATTCTATGAAGAGTTTAGGATCACATTCATAATTTATTTCAGATTTTTGGATAAACATTTAATGGAAAATAAGAATAGATTTTTCACTTCTTAATGTTATAAGAACTTATCATTTTTATAAATCTCTGAATTTCGAATCTTAAGTTTTCTGAACAGTTAGTTTTGAATAGTTCATAACCAATGTATCAATGATCATTTCTGAAATGTTGGTGAATATTAATCTGTACTTATTCACAAGAATTCTTTCTCTGATTACAGAAATGTGAAATTAGGAGAAAATTCTAGTATGTAGTAATTATATTGACTATTCCTCACTATTTTCTATCTCTGACATCTTAAAGTTATCATTTGTATCACCTCCAAGTAAACATAGAGGGATGATTATGCAGTCCCTTTTACTGACGGCAGGCATGTGAATAATTGGTCAAGAAAGGAAGTGTATTCTGCCTTATAAATAGTGTACCCCTGTGCATTTTTAAAATGCTTTAAACATGAACTCTCCATTGAAAGTAAAATTCAGGAAGGCATAATGAATTTCTGTAACCTGGTCAAATTTTATTGATTAATTTAATTAGTTTGCTTTTTTAAAAAACTGCAGAATAAAAGTATATATTTGAGGCTCGAGAAAAAATGATCTTTAGTCACATAACTTTTCATAATCTAAGAATATAGTGATGGGCATAGGTTTAATTTATTTGTAGAACATAAATTTTTGTATTGCAAATAAATTAGAGTGTAAATCTTCTTTCCAAGGACCTCAGAATCTTTATAAAAGACATTCTTATCCTTCATATGTAATAGTTGTCATAATAACTGATTGTATTTTTTAGTATTTTATTTTTTTCAATGTGCTTCTCTATTTTTTTTCCAGCTTTGTAGGATTTATTTTTATGGCGCAAGGAATTAATATTTTGAATGGATTGGCAGTTAGTTTCTTATAAATGAATGCTGTCATATTTAGGATGCAATGGATTCTAAACCCAACTATAACATTAACTTTGGAGATTTGGGAGAATTCACTGAACTTTTTTGGATTTTTGTTTGCTCGTCTACACAATGAATTACCTCTAAACCTCAGAGACAAGAAACTTCTAACAAAATGACTTCGTAATATTAATATTTATAATGCTTTCTAACAGAAATAGTCACCTGAAATTTTTATTTTTCCTTTCCTCTTTTTCACAGAGTACTTTAGCCTTTTAGCTTGTTTCTCCCTTATCTGACTTGCATGCTTAATGGTTTCATCATTCCCTATTTTTTCACAGGTATTGTATGACAGTAAGCATCTTTATTTTTTCTCCTTTCTCTCTAAAAGTACCCATAGGTTATTTTATATTCTCTTCTATCTCAATTGCATCTAAGTCTTTTGAAATAGGGTATTATAAGGTCAGGCATCTTGTGTTCCTCTCTTCTTCCCCACATATCCCTAAGGAAGGGTCTGTCTTATGATCCCTAAAAACTAACAATACATGTTATCAGCACCAGGTGACTGCATATAGTCAACTAGGAATGGGGCATCACCTTATATTTCAGACAAAGAAAATAAGACATTGAGTTAGAAGGTTAGGAAACCATATGGATAGCCTCTTGGCTTAAGGGAATTTTTCTACCCCATGACCCTACCTGAGTATTCAGTTACTGATAGGGAAAAAAGAGGAAAGAGGGAAGATGGGGAAGGAGAGGGAGAGAAACAAGGGGAGGGAATAGGGAGAGAGAGAGAGGGAGAGGTAAAGGGAAATAGAGACGGAAGACAGAGAGAGAAATGCAGCAATTTTTTTGTGATCATCCTAAAAGGTCATGAGGCAATAGGATTTAAAATTCTTAATACTCAGGCCGCTAATTTTTTCCTGACCAATAATACTGGCATTTTGTCATTAAAATAGTAGAAAAATATTTGAAAAATAAATACTATTTGTAAATTTCAGCAAAACTAGTCTGACTTTCTATTGAGATTACTAAAGGAATGGCATTTTTTATGAATAACATATAAAATAAAATTTATATTTAAATGTGGAAAACTGTAGGACCTTATATTCAATAAAATCTATATAATGTTCATTCACAACAAAGTGAGAACCATACAGTTGAGTATAAACTGAATTCATCTCTGCAGATAGATAATCCACAGGGAAAAATAAGGATACCTTTTATTCAGCATATGAAAGACTTTCAGTGATTTGTGGAAATCTCTTTTTATCAGAACCAACTAGAGGAGTACACTTTTATGTGGATATGAGGTTTTGGATGACAGGTGAATTTCCAAGATAAGTGACATTTGTTGTGAACGTATCAGTGCTGTACAACCACGGCATTCCCATTGTACAACGTCTTGTTCCTTTACATTTGGTATCTTTTTGATGTCCTGTTAAATATTGCAGTTTTAATTAAAGTAAATGAAAATGTTTATTTAAATAAGAAGTCACCCTGGAAAACCAAATACTCAGGGAGGAAATAAAAATTAAAATAATTCTCAATTTTTTCTAGGCCAGAGAAGGTGTTCTTAACTGCTATTGTGTATATAAACCTTGAAGATACCAGTAGAAAAAGCAAACAATTCAATAGGATGGGTCCATGTGGAAACTTAAGCTGAGGGAGGAGGAAGGAAGAACAGGGGAGGGAGGGAGTGGCTTGGATGGCTGTTATCTCAAGCTATTTGTGCCTTGGTTCTCAGCCATTAACTCAAACCAATCCAAATAATAAAGTACTCCAAAGATACCTATTCTGTGAGCCCCAGAAACTACCAAACTTAAAAGTGAAAGGCAGAGGATGCCCAAAGTAATGATGAATATAAATAAACACACGCAAGCACATATGCCATATATCCTAATTTCATATGCACAAAATGAGTTTGGAATCAAAATCATCTAAGAATGAATAGTAACCCATCAAGGAGAGTGATAACATAACAAAGAGCACTAGATTGAATAAGAAAATCTAGTTTTGAGGCCAACTCTGACACATTTTAAGCTAAACAACCATGGACACTGACATAACCATGGTGGAGCCTTATGCTCCTTTCACACGCAGAAATATGTAGGCATATTTTTTATGCCTAAAAGGATTTGGTTAGATTGGGTATGACTCAATCTTCTAGCTCTTTCTGTTCTAAGAGCTTTTATTCTGTGATGGCGCAATCAGTTTTTTGTTCTTTTTCCAGGTATGTAATTCCTACTATCCAACATTTTTGCCAGTAGATGACTTAACTGGGAAAATAACAGGCTCTCTGAAATGGGTTACTGAAAAAGCTATAGCTGATGATACTATTATTGATTTCTTATGTAATACATGCCTCTATGCATAAAATAAAAAATCCAATCTGTAATTTTCATAGCACTTGCATATTTTAACTGAATGTTATCTCTTTGAGGATTGAGGGATGAGGAGAAAAGCCAGGATCAATTCTGAGACTTGCTAAAGATTTAGCCAAACCACATTCTGCCACTGATTGTGTGATTCTGGGAAAGTTTTTTAACTGCTATAAATCTGTTCCTTTAATACATAATTTTGGAAAACAATAGCACTTACCTCACAAAGTTGTTAAAGAGGTAAATAAGATAATACTAGCAGAATTTAGCAAAAATCCAATATGGTCAGTATTTGAATAATGTTAATTATTAACATTCTATATCTATTACTAAATTACTATTTCTCACCACAGGAATAAGAGGGGCGATACTTTCTCTTTTTTTACTGTTTACATAGGCATATGCTCCTATACACATTTTATAACTTTGCTTGAAATCTTGAAGAAGTCAGTGACCACGAAACATGGAAAATACCATGAAATATTGTCATCTATTTTACGAGACCAAATATCACGAATGTCTTCACTATTATAAGATGATGCTACTTTGTTTTCCAAGTTTGACGTATATCTAAGCATGCTACATTTGCTTCCAGTGACTGTTGGCCCTCATAAACCCACAAGGGGGGCGGAAGACGGTGTTGCTCAGAGCGACGGTGTGTCAGACCTTCACGAGGTGGTCTCCCTGAAGGAACGGATGGCAAGGTACCAGGCAGCTGTTTCCAGGGGCGACTGCCGCAGCTTCTCTGCTAATGTAAGTAGCTCCTAATAGTTTTGCATTATGGCAATGTGCCTGCTGTCTCTCCAGATTCCCTCCTTACCTTTGAAGTGCAAGAATACTACTAGACCGCGAATAAAGTAGAAAGAGTACAAAAATAGTGTGAAATAAATTCAGATGATCTGAATTTAACCTTCAGTGGTGCCAATTATTAGTTGTGTGAACTTTGATTACTGTCTCAACCCCTCTCTGAGCTTCAGTTTGCTTAACTAAGAATGGGAATAAACATTTGTCACAGAGGGTCTTGGTGAGGAATCAAAGAGATAACTGACGTGTAAGCCATAACGCACCCTCTAAATGTGTTATTATTGTCATCATTATCACTTAACCTATAACTATTCTCCTCAAGAAGATTGGAGCTTAATTTCAAGTTTTAATAATGTGGGTTTGCAAGCTGCCTTCCTTGGTCTCATATAGGGTTCATTTAAATTCACTGGCAGTATAATTTCTTTTACTTTTCTCATTTCTCTGTATGCACTAAATCCATTAGGAAAGGCTTAATCAACATAAAAATGAGAGAGATTAGCAATGTAGGCACTCTGCTAAACCAATTATGATTACAGGAAACTGCAGGATTCAAGTAAGACCACCAATTTTTAGAGCCAATGCACAATAAAGTGAGGTTCAAAGAATTTGTTGGGTTCTGTATTTTATAGCCTTAAGCTTAATGGAATATAAGAATTTTTTTAATAATTATAATCTCCAAATTAGCCAAGTTGCATGTTTGAGAAAAAGAGATTAACCAAAAAGGGTGGTATATTAAAATAGCAACTCTTAACATGCTTCTTTACAAATTATTTAGAGACAAGGCTGACTGTGCCAAACTCATTAACAATATTGCAATTCTAGATGACATTTAAGTTTTTACATAGTCATTAAAATACATTTTAGACACAGCACAGATTTGGAATGAATGTATAGAAGTGACATAAGTAGCTAGATCACTTCCAAAACAAATAGTAGCACCACCATACCTCCTGCCAGTCTTCTTAGATAGCACCCCCTGCTGTATCACTAAGAAACTTTACTACAAATCAGTGTTTTAAATGAGAGAACTGATTCATGAAGAACCAGTTGATTTTGAAAATACCTAGTTAAAGACTGATTATTTAATAAACCATCTTTTGTTTAAGAAGACGATGGTCTTCCCAGGCACTAGAAGAATATGTCATTAAACATAATTGGGATCAGGACATGATTTCTTTTTATAACGTTTTAAAAGGAGAATGTTTAAATTGGGCACATAGAGAAACTATATTATCCCATTATTTAATTTAAAAAATCAAAAATTTTAGGGCAAATCTGAAAATTGTCCACATATAAGGAATTTAATGATCCCTCTGTTTCCTGCCTATTTTACAGGCAAGAAAACTGAGAAAAAGTGACTTATAGGAAACTATAAAATTAGGTTATGAGGAAGCCAAGTTAGATTTCTAGTTTCTCAACTCAAGTAGGTTTTTGACTAGATTTGACTTCCACTTCTTATACAACAAAGCACTTTGACCTTGTAAAAACCCTATTATATGGTTTGGTTTGTCCTTAAGAAAATATTGTAGAAAAAAGAGCATATATATATACAACAGAATCCTAGTAAATATCTAAAGCAAAGTAATCACCTTGTTTGGTTATTTGCGTCACGTACATGTTCAATGTCAAAGAAAATAATTATGGAAACTGCCAGGGACTAAATTTTTATCTGCACAATTAGCCCAAAAATTTTAAGTGCAAAATCCATAAGTCACCTGTTCAGACCCAAACTGAATCTACTTTACTGCAATCACATTTAGATATCTAACAATGATCAGTTTCTGTCAGACTCAGTCTGACAGTATTTGGTTGAACCTAAATGAAAGTCATGTTCTTGGAAAAAAAAAAAAAAGGCAGAATTCAGAAGCCCTCTAGAAGAAAGGAGGGCAGAAACATTTGTTGAGCAAAGAACTAAAATGCCAGATTCTATGCAGTGCAGTTTTAGTCACTTTTTTAACACCCTCAAAAAATATGTGAGAAAATATTGCTATGTTCCGTTTATAAGAAAGAAAACTGTGGTTCAGGAGCTCTAGCCCAAGGTGTTAATTGCCAGGACTGGGATTAGAATTACTGTCAGTCCAAGACCCCAAATTATGTTATTTATATTATGCCTTCTAACCCAAGGATAATTCTTTGACAAGGAAATTGATGACTATGTTATATATTTACCTAAACTTCAGTGTTAGGTTTTCAAATTAACTTATTACTATTGGCATACTCATTTGATTTCAAATCTTATTTCTGAGCCAAAGAATAGGAAATACAGAATAATAATAAACCCATAAAGTTTCAACACAAAGTCATCTCAGTTATATGGTTTTTTATAGCATGGATTTGTTGGGATATTTAGATCATGGTGCTAAATAAGGCAGAGCCACAGGGGTGATCCCCATCTGAGTAAGGAAGCATCACTCCCTCATATGGCCATTTCATAGGTGAACATTTCTTACACAAGCTGAGCTGAACAAGGAGTCCTTATCACCTCCACTAAAGGACTTGTCTCCATCTCGGAGGGCTTGTCTCACTTTGGAGAAGGAACAGTTACAGTGGTATAATAGTAGTACCAGCAGTAGGTATCAGGGGTGTGTTGATACTACTATAAAAAATAATTAGCTGTGTGCATTTTTGCCTGCCTTTCATGATCTGATTCCAAAGCACAATGCTAAAGGGAAGGAATGGGTATTATTGTTTTTCATCCATGTGGTAGATGAGCGGTAACCTGTCCAGTAATAGGAACTGATCTTTTTGTGAACATGCACTTCCAGGAGAGTGTCCAGTCATTAGCACAACTGCTGAAGCTTGCCAGATTAATTTGCACATGATTTGGACATTGTATATAGTTGTCTGAAACAGTAAGGTTCTTCTTAACAATAATTACCTTAATTTCTATAACTTAATACTTACATATTATTTATAATGATCTATCCAGGAAGGTCACTTATATAAGTTAAATGGCAGAAGGGGCAAAAGAAATATTGTGGCCTTAATTCACCCTTTCCCTTTTTTACTCTATCTTAAATTTCAAAAGGAATTCGATACATTTTCATGACCTTAAAATACAACAAATGACAGTGATTGATTAGGATTTACATTTAAAATTTGTTGCAGAATTTGATAGAATATATATCTAGCACACAAAGTACACAATCTTATCTGTTTTTATAGAGCCAATGTGCGTATTCTGAAATATTTGATAGCACACAAAAGTGAGGAAATGACATCAACTTGGTAAAGCAACCACTTGAAAATTTGCTGGCAATTCAAATAATCCTGAGTATCAGTTCAGTCTACAATATTCTAGAGTATGGAAAACCCAAGTCCCAAGATACTCATTAGATTTTTTTAGTATTTGTAAAGCTATATATTTGGGTAAAGATTCTAGGAACCCAAAAGTGCCACATCCATAGGATAGGTGTCACTCAGGAAGCTCATAGTATGAGAGCCTCCAGGCCTCAGGTTACTTTCAGGGTCTTAAGGCTTCAAGGGTTGTGTCAGGACTGGGCCAGACCTCAGGAGACCTGCTCCAGTTTGAAGTGTTCCTGAGTTTCCTAGCTGCAAGCAGAACAGAAGCTTCCTGGAGGAGGGAAGGCTGGCCTGGGGCCTGTTTGCTTGAGAGTTGTCATCCCATCTGGGCTTGAGTGTCTGCTGGGCTCTGAAGTGTGCTGAATCACCAAAACAGCGCCCCTGAGCCACTTTGGAGCTTTCCAAGAGGGAGTAAGGTCTGACAGGATTCCTCAGTGCTTCTCAAGTTCCTTCCAATGATAAATACTGAAATCAGTTTTCTCACCTACAAAATGGCAAGGATAAATCAGAACCCTTCTCACATTAAAGGCCTGATTCTAATGTGCCAGTGCTGAGAGCTGAGGCCTGGGGTGTGTCAGTCCTGGAGGAGTGTAGCTGCTCTTTTTCTGCCTGTTCTTTGAGGCTAGTGATTAAGACAGACACATGTGGATTGAAATTCCAATGTCAACATCCATGTCCTAGCTGTGATAGCTTAACAAGCTGTCTTATTTCTCCACACCTCAACTTTCTTATTTTAAAATGTGGGTAATAGGTGTCCACATCTGACAGGATATGGAGAAGTATTAAATGACAGCCTATGTATGAATATATACAAAATCACTTAACTATGCCTTAAGTAGCTATTATTATTACTGATATTAATATTTTGCATAAGGAATATGCTGACATTTTTTATTTTGTTCATTCTTCATAATTTAAAAAATTGGAGTGAGCCAAATAATTTTAATAATTATCCTAAATAATGTGTTGCTTATATAGATGTTTGAGATTTTAATGACAACATTATTGTGGGTTAAATCTGAATCCATTATTCTAATATCTACTAGAACATATATTATTAGAAAAATACTGTGCAGTAAAAGAGATCTAATGTCCAGATATCAAAATGTATCTGCAATAAGGAGAATATATCAATACTCTGAAGATTCTTCTGACTCCATTTCAAAAGATAGATTAATGAGAAAACAACATGGAGATACTATATTTAAGGTTTTTTAGTAAAAACCTGCTGAAATAATTGTATATGTTAATAGCTTTTTTGTATACTGCTCATCAGTAATTATTGGCTATGTTTAAAAATAGTTTGAAAATTCTATCTTACACAGCTGTAAAGCTGAATTTTTCTTTTTAATTATCCTAGATGATGGAGGAATCAGAAATGTGCACAGTGCCTGGTGGTTTAGCCAAGGTGAAGAAGCAATTTGAGGATGAAATTACTTCTTCCCGCAATACTTTTGCTCAATACCAATACCAACACCAGAACAGATCTGAGCAGGTAAGACAACTACAGATAATAGGTACATCATGTATGATTGAATTGCTGTTTCATATCAGTGTAATCTCCTTTCCTGAGTGTTGCATCCATTTCATTACTTATTAACAAATATTGTAGCTTTAAGATATTTTAGAAAATCATCTTTAAAGCAAAATCACATATAGATTCACTTACTTGGACCATTTTGTCACATTTCTAGAGAACCAGGCTGGAATATTCTTCCTCTAAGATTCTTATGTTTCAGACATAAATGAAAATTAAGTAACCTAGATTAGTCAACAGGTAAATAGAAATGTTGAAAGCAATGTTTAAATTGAACCTCTGCTTCTAGGTTATAATTTAAAATAAGCTATCTGCTGGTTGTTTGCATAGATTAGAGTTGAAGCATTATTGAGCTGTTTATTTTGGTGGAGAGTTTTCTGTTTTCTTTAAAATTATCAAAAATTGAGTAGTAGAACCCAGATGTTACATAAAATCACATAATACAACTTCTAAATGTTATCTTCTATAAAATGTTTTCCCCATCTCATTGACTTCATTATCATATATCACAAAATATTGTCATGGAATATAATGATTTTTGAATGTGAAAATCTAAGTAATAAAACTCATCAGCTGAGCTCAACACTTTGAAAAATAGTAATTGACTGTAAACAGCTGTACTTAGGCCCATGTTTTCCATGAGGAAGTAACAGGTATTTCTGAAATTTTGTAGTGAGAAATAAAAGTGGATACGTTTTATTTTTTTAACCCCCAGGATATAGAGTGACCTAAATTTTTAAAACTGAAGCAAGTGGGTACTCTGTGTGACAGGGCACAGAGCAGTAGGATGATTAAAAATCTAATAAGTGAAATATTATGTGTTTCTTTTTTCTGGCTCTGTTTGAAAAGTAAAAAATGTGCAATATACATTGCTCAACAAATTTATGGCAATATTTATTTTTAATGTTGCCTAAAGGAAACATAATATAAATAAGAAATTAAGATTGGTCATATTTGTAATGTAATATGTAGCTGTTGCTACAGAGAAGTCTGTGAGTGTAAATATGTGTGTGTTTACCTCAAATTGTTCAAAAATGCAAAATATTACTATCATTAAAGATTTAAATTACAAATTCTACATGGACATACAAGCAATGTGTTTACCAATCCCTAACTTTGTGGGGAACATTGTGATAGAGTGTGGAATTATGGGCTATGGAACTTTTAGATTTGAATTTAAATGCCATCTCTTTCACTTTTCAAAGTGACATAGATCCAGGGCCACCTTCTTGGATGTGTAACCTGTGCAGTTGCACAGGATGCCATGCTTAGAAGGGCCATGCATTTAGTTTAATGCCCTGCTGTCTCCATCTTAAAATCTCAGCAACTTTTGAACAAGGGATCCCACATTCTCACTTTTCACAGGATCTGGCAAATTATGTCACCAGTACTACATAGACCAAATGTATGACCCCTTCTGGCCTCGGTTTCTGATAAGTAAGCTGGAAAAACTAATGAGTGATTTGCTCATCTCATGAGGTTATTTATTATGGAGGTCTAATATGAAAAATAGCAATTTATGTCAAAGTGTCTCATTATCTGTGGAACTTGATATTAAGAGTTAAGACTCTTTAATACTGCAAAAGACAGAAAACCCAACCAAAAGTGACTTAAACCAAATTGAACATTATAGGTCTACAAAAATGCAATTTTCTGGAAGAGAGTACCAGAGCTGGCTTGTATCAACTTTCCAATTATTGAATTTTGGGAAATTTTGCAAACCAGATGGCATTATGCTAATGAATTGAAATTGGTCACAGTGAGAACATTTACATTAGGAAAATTATTCCTCCTTTCATTTCTTCTTCCCTTTCATCCTTCTCCCTCCCTCCTTTCTTCCCTGCCTTCCTTCCTCCCTCTTTCCCTCCTTTCTTTTTTTCCCCTTTTTTCATGAATTTATTGTTAAATATGTATCACTGTACCATTGATGTAAGGACTCAAAGTATGGCCCTAGCATACTGGCCAAGGGCACAAATATTTGAGCCAGTTCACTTGGATTCAAATCCCTGCTCCTACACATATTAAATGTGTGATATTAGGCATTTTCTTAACTTCTCTGTGTCCCAGTTTTCTCAATTATAAAGTAAGAATATAGTAGTATCCACCTCATAGTTTTGTTTAGACAAATCAGTGAGTTAGTGTGTGTAAAGCACTCAAAATATTTCCTGGCCCCATTGTAAGCACTATACAAATGTTTGTTTGAAAAATAATGATTAAGTGTCACCTTAATCAGATTTCTTTTTCTTAATCTCTGTCTTACCTCCTCTGAGTTGGCCCCATTCTCTCACCCAGATTTCCCTCAGATAGTAGAAAAAAGGATGCAGAGAGTGTGAATTCTTTTCCCAGAAGTCCTGGGAAAAAGCCTTACAGCATCATTGGCTCTTAATTTAATACACATGCTCCTTATAGAACTAATTTTTATGCCCAGAAGATGCTGATTCACTTAGACCTCTGTACATTATTTACCTAAGGAGAAATTCTCAGCATATGGTTATCAACAAAGAATATATGCTAAGAAACAAAACAAAACAAAAATATATATCCACTGTAAGCTCCTTGCAAATGTAGTTTATTATAGGATGTCATCAATCCCTGCTCTGTGAATGTTAAATATTCATGTGTGTGCGAAAATAATAAAAACTATGCACTAGAAGTCATATTTGCAAGGCTCTGGAACCATGGTGACCTCTCTAAACTTCAGTTTCATTATCTACTTTTAGACATACTAATAATGGTCAATAATTCTTTGAGAAATGAATAAACCTAAGCCATAATGCAATGCAATATAAGTACACTATAAAAGAAATATAGATAAGAATAAACTAGTAAAGACCATTTGTTGAATACCCACTGTATACAAAAGTATTTGGGAAACTGAAAGAAATAAACCCCACTTTCTCAAAAAAAATTATAATTCTTATTGGAAATTTGGGATAAGTGTCAAATTTGGTTATAGAGGAGAAAATATAAAAACATCGTCTTAGCTATTCACTTAAGCTTTTGACACTATCTAGATACATTCTAAAAATCACTTATTTTATCAACAGGAATTGTGGACAAGATGTTTGCTAGTAGAGACAGGTAGTTAATTCTGTCTTTACCTAAGATGTTGTCAACTCTGATAGTATTTTCAATCTCTTTGCGGTTGAAAGTACTTGAGATTTATATCTCTGCTAAGTTTGCCCTTGGCCAAAAAATATCTATTTTGTTGACATATAGTAATTAATAATAATTTGGAAACCAGTTTAATTAGAGTTAAAAGAAGGAACATTTGTTTTGGATTTCTGACAATATTTAATGTCGCAATTAGTAATAATTTCATAAGGTATAGTAATTAAGTCCAATCTGCCTCTTTGCTTCCTAATGTATTGAAGTCAGATGTTTCAGGGTAATTATCTGACTATTTGGTAACAATCTGTCTGGAAGATCAGCAACTGGCCTAAATAAGTTTTGAAAATTAAACTATCTCTGAGATTAAAGATCCCTTTTGTTTACTGATGGATCAGACTGCTTTATATCTAATGAAAGGGGTGCCCTGAAATAGAAAAGAAAGTATATAAGATACAGAAAAATTCATTCATGCCAGACATTTTAAGCTGAGCTTGATGTTCCATTTATATATTTTAGATTTCTCATGCTTTATGATCCTGTATTCTTATAAAAAGTATCCTTATGAAAAGCAGGGCAAGGAGCCAGTCTGGGTCCCTGGGGGAGAGAGGTAGGTGGCAAGGCAGATCCAGCTTCTTCAAAGAATATGTTGGGAAATCTTCATTAGTTTGCCCTCATAGTAAGTACCAATCATTTTTAACATCACGCCTTTAGATTTTGCTTTTCAAAACAACCATTACTGCTTCCAGTAGATATGAATAAAACCTAACCCTCTTTAAGGGATTATAAACCACTCAGCATATCTCCTGCTGATATTTATGTTAAAAATATACATATCAGCATTGTTTTGATTTTGTTTTTGAGTCGAGTTTCCAATGTTCTATGCCAGTAAAAATCAGTAGGTCCTCATGCTAGAATGGAAAGAACAACTTGAGAGGGATGTCTTGTTATCCACTCACTATAACAGACTCCGTTTGGGAAGAACATTCTGAATAATCCATCCTCACGAACTTAAAAGGGTGTCTCAAAATATGCTGGAGCAGATATTAGAATAAATGTGCTATTCGTGTGCAATCGCCATTTCTTTTCTCTTGAGTTCATTTTTATTTGATCATTCTATGGTTTCTATCTGGCTATCTTTAGGACTCTCTCTGTTTCTTATTTTCCTTATTTAGCAGCTTTATTAAGATGTAATTTGCATACCATAAATTTTACCCATTTTATTAGGACAATTCAATGGCAGAGTTGTGCTATGTCATCACAATCTAATTTTGAAACTTCCTCATCCCCCCATAGAAAAACCTTATACCCATTTAGCAGTCAAGAACTTTCTTTAATGTCATAGTCTCACACTCAGGACTTAACTTTCATCTTCTTATGTGAGTTTCTTCTTCCTTTTATTTCCTCTATATTTATGCAATACTGAAAGTGCTCTTTGTGTTCATGTAAAGTCATGGAAGCCCCTTCTTTTCTTTTATTTGTAAGTAAGAAAGAGCAGCCGAAGCTGCAAACATTTTGGAAGTGATCAGTGCAATCCAGTGCATAGGTAATTGCTTTCATGTGAAATTGCTGTTCTGAATCCATGACAAGGGGGAAAAACACCCTCACCTTCACCGTGTCACCAACTCTGATGTTCTGGATGACAGTATATATCTTTCCACATATATTTGCTGTTACAGAAATATGAATGTGAGCATTAGTACTCTGCTAGATCTTGTGGATTAGAACAATCCCTGGACAATTTTAGGTTTCTGGAAAACATTTTTGACAGCTTGTGACAGATATAATCTGATATCTGTGTATTTTAGACTCTTTAAAGTTGTCCTATAATTATTTTCTAGGAAACTAAACTTATTTTTATCATTTAAATGTCTACATTTCAAAGCACTTCTCACATAAGTGCTCTAAACCTACCTTCCTGCAACAAAATTTTCAAGGTTATAGATTGTTATTAACAGCCCCAACCTAACCTAGATCTCTATCAACACACAACGTTGTGACTAAGAATGTATCTTATATTGTCTTTTAATTTTGTGCACTGTTTTTGTTTGTTGTTGTTGTTGTTGTTGTTGTTGTTTGAGTTGAAGTCTCACTCTGTCGCCCAGGCTGGAGTACAGTGGCATGCTCATGGCCACCCCAGCACAGACCTGTGGGGCTCAGGCAATCCTTCTGCCTCATTCTTCCAAGTAGCTGGAACTACAGGCACACACCAACATGCCCAGCTAATTTTTAAAATTTTATTATAGAGATGAGATCTTGCCAAGTTGTCCAGGCTGTTCATGTGCACTGTTTTTAAATGGCTGTCATAACTTAAAGTAATGTCACTCAAATTTAGGCAATTTGGAGTAATGATTAGGCCTGCAGATTCCAGAGTTAGATAGCCTGGGTTATAATCTCCTGAGTTAGCCACTTGCTTTAGTCTACTTTGTGCTGCTAAATCAATACAACAAGTAATGTATAACGAACAGAAATTTATTGGCTAGATGCTGAAAAGCCCATCAAAGTGCCAGCATCTGGTGAGGGCCCTCCTGCTATGTTACAACATGGCAGAAGGCAAGAGGGAAAGAAAACAAGAAGAGGAAGCCACTCCTATGCCAACAGTATTAGTTCATTCATGGAGGTGGAGCCCTCATGACCTAAACACCTCTTAAAGGTCTTACCTCCCTATACTATCACAGTGCCAATTACATATCAATTTGAGTTTTACAGGGGAGAAACATCAAACCATAGAACAATTTAATCTCATCTGTAAAATGAGCACAAAGTAATAGGTCATTTTAATAATAAAATCATGTAAATCTCTTAGTATACCACCTGACATATATTAATTGATCAAGAAACCCCAGTTATTATCAGCAGAACTGTTGATGCTAGTGCCAAGAAGAAACATAATCAAGTGGTAATTATTGTCAAAATATAATATGATTCATAAACAATGTATGTATATTTAGAAAGACAAAGAAGGACTATGGTATTCTGTATACCTTACAATAAGTTTTATTTTTAGTTCTTTAGCTTTGGGAGATAACATTTTTTAGTTTACAATAAGCATGCTATATGTGTTTTGGGCATATGTTATTATGGAGTAATCAGTAACTCTAGTGCATAATTATAAAGTTATAGTAGTGGGTCTTACTTTGAGAAAAAAATGTTTAACCCCAACAGCAAAAAAAAAAAAAAAAAGGCAAGAAAGCCAAAGAGGAAAAAAAATCCTTAAAAAAGCTCCGTACAAAGATGTTTGAGATTTTAATGACAACCTTATTGTGGGTTAAAACTTGATCCATTATTCTAATATCTACTAGACCATATAGTATTAGAAAAATGCTGTACAGTTGAAGAGGTACATTGGATCCCCAGAATGCACTATGAATAAAGTTTATTTTTTAGGTGGGGCAAATGAATAGTATGACATTTGCTTTTCATGACTACTTTATTCATAGTATTGTGACAAGGTGTACTAAAAGAAAAACAATATAATTAATATGTAAATCGAATCAGGCAGGAGAAAAAAGGCTACACTGTTTGGATAAAAAAGAGAGAGAAAGTTTAAAGAATGTTGATTTTCTCCATTTCTACAAGTGTGAGTGTTGGGTATTGTGGTTTTTCGACATGTTTTAGTTGATGTATGTAGGGAAAACAAAAGTATTTGCAAGGAGAAAAAACTACCTCCTAACATTTTTTGGTTTGTGCAGTTGGAACAATGAAGATAAATACATTTCTACAATTGTCTTGATAAAATAAAGCAGGTGTTTTTCAACAGACTAAAAAATAAGGGCCCTTATTTTTCAGAGAACTATTTTTTGTTTTGATGCAAGTGTGAGGAAATCATCATACAGATCTTTCTTCAGATAGGCCAGTACATACTCTTGAACCTTCCATAGGCTAAGAGATCATAGCAGGACTCCAGTTTGAGCTCAAACAGAAATAGCACAAACATTGTTCTCAGAAGGCATATTAATAAGGCTCATCGATAGATTAGATGCAACAGTCTTACTCTGTTAAAAATTAATACTCTAAAAACAAATCTTATACTGTGCTTTTCCTTCCAAATTCAGGCTCTTTAATTTGTTTATTCTCTACAACTCTTTCTCGGTGCCTGTGACTGAGTGGGCTTTGGTGATGAAAAGAACACAATAAGATTAACTTTTTAATACTGATGCAGAATCAGAAGACCAAGAGTGCTAAACAGAGCACAATGGCCTCAACCAATTATCATCTGTAATACACAAGCAACCAGATCTTCATGAGCTGGTTGATGCAGAATTCAGTTGACTAAGGTTTTATTTATTAATGGAACATCCCCATTCTTTGACTATAACATGCTGCAAAACATCTTTGCTCTATACTGGTAACTCAGTTTTCCTTTCAATTCAGCAAGAAGTGGAAATGCAAACTCTGATCCAGTTGTAGATGTGTAAATGTGTATTTCATGAATTGACTTTTTTTCTCTACTCTTGCATTCAAAATTATTTTTGCCATGTTCATGGTTGCCCATTTTATCACTGCCTTTCACACCTGTGTCCATGACATTGCTTCTTTGCTACTTCACAGCTGGTTATCACCTATTACCCAATCTTTGTGTCTTTTCCTACTCACGGCCACATTCTTATAGCTCTGTAGAGCGTGGAAGGATTTCTTACTTAAGGGAAAAGAAAGAAAGAAAGAAAGAAAGAAAGAAAGAAAGAAAGAAAGAAAGAAAGAAAGAAAGAAAGAAAGAAAGAAAGAAATTGAATCAATAGAATTATATTCTGAGAAGGAAGTTCCTTGCTCAAGTTTGAAGTAAATTTAATTTCATTTAGAACTACCTACACCAACTGTGAGGAAAACAGAAGCAAAACACAAACCAAACTGCATAGGGACTTGTGCTGGAGCGGGGGTGGGGGGAGGAGATACCAAAAAAACTCAGGATTTATTAATTAAAAATTGTGTATTTATTTTTACATGTTTAAACTTCAGTCACCTTCAGAGTACTCTCTGTTTGATGCAATATATCTATCAAGATGTTTTTTCCACTGCTCAAAACAGTCTTTGAACTCATCAAATTTTGATACCTTTTAGTACTTCTGCTGTTTTGTATTTCACCTCTTCCACATCAGCAAAATGTTTCCCTTTGAGGATTTTTTTTTCATCCGGGGAAACAAACAAACAAAAAAGTCGCTCAGGGCAATGTTTTGTGAATAGGGAGGGTGGGGCACAGAGGTCATGCTATTTTTGGTCAGAAACTGCTGAACACTCAACAAGGTAAGGGCAGGTGCACTTGTAAATCACTCATGGGCAAACACATTTAAAGACTCTCCAGAAAAAAAATTCCCTGAAGTCGAATGCCGCCTCTCACAACAACGCTGCTGGTAATCTGATGGTGCCTAGTGGGGAGAGCCTGTGCTACAAGGGACCAGCCATCCAAATGATAATTTTGGGTTTTTTGAGGTCTTCCTTGTATTTCTCAGGATGAATGTCAGAAAGGCCTTCTTACAAGCCCCCAACAAACCATTAATTTTTCCCCGGCCATAATGAGCCTGCGTGAACTCATCTGTCTAAAAATACACCCACAATTCTCACAAAGTCTTACTTCCTTTTCTACCCAGCTTCCCCTGGGTTGAGCTACAAGGTTGTCACAGTAGTGAGTCCTCTGTCTGAGGTTCCCACATCTCTCTGGGCATCTTTTCAGACTCCCAGTATCTCACCTCCTATCCCTACCTTGACAGTACAAGGACTTAGAAAAAAATTATGCTCCCTAGTAGGCTGGGGTGCGAAAACCTCAGTGGGAGCTCTGGGCATCTAAACCTTCTTCACCCTGAACTATACACTGGAATTCTACTGGTAGCCCAGGTAATTCTGATTTTATTGTTCTGGAGAATGGTGAAGAATCAGGGAATTTTATAGCTCTCCAGGAGATTCTAATACACATAAATGAATATGGCAGTGCAAACCTGAACAGCAATTTGCTATCCCAAGGTTTAACACTCCCTTCTTGTTTTCTGATTTGAGCCTTGTCATCTGCCCAAATCATTCTATTCACATTCTGATAGTAGGGCCCTACTGCTTATGTTAGCGTTTCTCTTGATATGTCTATTGCATTAAAAGAATAGAACATGAGATTGTGGAAAATAGAAAGCAAAGGATTAATGAAATCATGGTGAAAATAATAAATATCAAACAACCAATTTACTGGTCTCCCAATCCCAGCTAATTCTTTTGTTAATGACCAGTCATCTTGAAATAGTAGTTTTTTGCTAATGTATGATACATTGAAATATTAAAAATAAACTGAATGATAAAATGGTATAAATTAACTAAAGGACATGTTAAAACATTAAAAATAATCTAAATAATCAGAACAAAAACAAAGAAATTAAGTAACTTATTCAATTATTAGATTGATACACCAAGTGGAAACTGTCCTCCTTTATAATTATTGCAATCCTTAATTAAATCTTATTTTCATAGGATTCTGCAATCTATATACCTAATGCTGCCTTGTGGGTTTTTACTTTTGATATTTCTAATAATATTATTTTGTGAAAGTCACAGTGCTTTACTTAATTATAAAGTGAAAAACCTTACTGAATAATGTAGTAAAGATGCTCACAGTCATTTGGTTCTTAACATAGCTAAACCAATGTGTGAACGTTTTCCGTGACTCAAAGTGTGCCCATAGAATATAAGACTGTCTTCTGTGATCTACTAACATCAATCACAATACATTACAGTCACATACTATAACTCTCAACCACTGCTATCCCCAAATGAAGTTGATGGTAATTGCCAACTGTCTGCTGAGGCGTGACCATAAAGCCTCAGTCACAGTCCCTCTGCAACTTGCCATTTCAGCTTTCTTCTGCAGAACCTGGTGGTATATGAGTTATCCTGCTAGTAAACAGAAGGATTCACTCCTCTCTCCTCTGGCAGGCAGGTCATTACGGTACATCATTATAAAGGGAATCTCATTCCCATCCCACACTGCAAAGACACAGGCAAAATGTTTGCCTGGACCTTTTGTGGAAACTTCATCTCCTTGGCAAAATAGTGCAGTCTGAGTTCCTTTACTGTGCTGAAAAAACTGAGTGAACTAATCTTCCCGGTGACTTGGAGAGGTTTAGAAATATTAACATATGGAAGGTGCCCTGGTACTTCATCTTAGGGAGTCAAGGTCTCAGCGAATAGCACAATTACCTATAAGATTCAGATGCAAGCACAGATTCAAGCACTTTCAAAAAACCATGAATTGGTTGCTTTTCTTTCTATGATTCATTTTACTAGTTCTTCACAATAGAATTTGTAGGACCAATGTTTATCCCAGTTATTGGAGTACCACTATCACAAATTTTCTTAATGGTATTGTGAGTCTTCTGTTTCTATGAACCTATTTGTTCCTATAGAAAGTATTTTCAATTTTATTTAGAGAAGACAAGTACAGTTACAGATACAACCTTCACTTCTTTAAATAAAATAAATTGAGAATGCTTTAGGAAAAAAAATAAGTGGTGTTGTTCTTATCATAAGGCCCTGAGTTGTTGAGGAAGTAACACCTGTACCTTCTCCCCAAAGACACAAGTTCAGAGTAGAGAGGTTCCTCCATTCTTGAACAGACAATGTCAAAAGTATTTGATGTTGATAAATATGTAAAATACAGATATTTTTACATAATGGAATTTTATGTCTTCTTTTATGAGAGGGCTGTGGGGAAAGTTGAAATAAAAGAAACACCTTTATACTGTCCCTTCTTCTACCTGAAGATTCATATTAGCTTAAAAATATAAAAGATCTTTTTATATAATTACATTGAACAGAACTCTCAAGTATATAGAAAATATATTCTAATAAACTAATTAAATTTATTATATTTTTAAAATTGTTATCATGAAATGGCAAGCTACAAAATTTGAAGATTTTAGATTTTGCTAGTTTGTGAGCAAGGAAAAATATAACAAGAGAAACCATTAACATTATAAAATCATTATGCTCATAGAACTCACTGAAATCTGCAAAATGTTTTTTCCACATAGTTACTTTTATGAAAATGGGCACTTTCTGTTAGTACTTGACATCAGAGGATATTATTAGCTCTTTCTGCTTCTTCTGGGTCTGTATTTCTCAAAATAAACCCATCCTCTTGGGTCTTTGAAAATGATTGGATTGAGTCAAGCTTCTCTATTCTTTTGGATGTTCATTTAGTTATTAATTTGCATAATTACAAACAAATTATCATGCTAAAAAAAAAACTGGAAGAACATGAGGCCTGCAAAAAGTAAGAGGCATTAAGAAGTCCTTTCCTTAGAACTATGACATTGGAAAGATAAGTTTGGGAAATTCTTCATTTTTTTCCACAAATCTTCCTCACAAATCTCAACATCACAGAATAAGGAATAAGATTACATCTTCTTCTAGCAGCCTTTTCTTGGACTTGTTCTTTATCCTTCTCTCCTGAGTGCTCTACCTTGGCTTGGTAAGGAGTAAGTTGTTCGTCTCTTCAAGAATGAGTGGAGGCTACTTTATTTCTCATTAGGAGGAAAGGGCACGATATACACATGCCATTAGATTGATTCCAACAAAGGAAGCCAAGAGCTCAATCAAACTTGCTTATCTTTGGGTAAATACCAGTGCTTTCTAGATATACCAATACACTCTTCTGTGAAATTTGAATTCATTCCTTCTCCTCAGAGTACAAATTACAATACTCTAATGCAGCAAGTAAACATATTGCAGTGTGTAGAAATATTCGGGGGAGGTTTTAGGAACTTTAGTGTAGTCAGTACTTTAGGTTGTGGCTAAACATTTTGCATCACCATATTAAAACTGTAAATAAATAAAGTCCCTCCCCCATCACATATGCATTTCTTTTATGGGGGGGAGAGGATCAAGAAAGAAGATTTCTTTCCTAAAACTCATTTTTCTTCAAAATACAAGTCATTCATTGTTACATAGGGGATTATGATAATAAGAAAGTGTACCATCAAGTCTGCACCCCAAGAATATCACAAGTGCATGTTGAATGCTTTACTCATTGCCTTTAAGCGTTAAAAATATTGATTCAAAATATTTGGTTGATGGGATTCTAGTTAATTCACTATAGTCATGGTACCTCTTGTGTATTTTTAAAATTGTGCATAGCAGCTTTCATTAAACTGCTTTAATGGTTAAATTAATTTGTAATGAACATGTAGAATGCTAAAGTAGAAGAGTCTGAAATAAATTTTATGTCATTCAAGTATAAAGTGGTTTGTACTTTTCTTGACACTTACCAACACTCAAGGAAAGCTAGCCCCTCCTGCCTCCTTCAGGGATCCTCAACCTTGTTTCCAGTTTACCAATAAAGGCACTAAGTGAGACTGAAATTAGTTATGACCTATTTGCCAGATTTCTCACTTGAATTGATGAAAATTTCAGCCATAACCCAACAGTCCTGTCTGCTGTTCCAATCTATTCTCATTCCTTACATTGCTAGTAAATACATTCATCAGTGCAATCATAAGTAAGTACCTATTTAGTTTCCCCGTTTTTTCTTATTTGAAAGAAAATCCAAGTGATCAGATGAATTCGTTCTTAGTCACAATTACTAACTGCCCCGAAATGCCTTGTTTGTACAGATAAACTTACAATGCTTAGATCAGAGCCAAATCTCTTTTATTATTGTTCTTCTTTCTTGTTTGGATTTTATATAAGGATTTAAAATATCGTTCCTCCCAGTGAAAAAGATTGATTGCCATATGGACTCAGAAGGACAGTGAAAGAGGGAGGTAGGTTTGTATAACAGGAACTCTTTATGACACTCTTAGCAGGAAAATTGCACTGTCTCAAAATCTTCCCACATGTCCTTGTAATGACAAATGGAACATACCTAGCAAATAAATAAATCCAATCAGTTCATTATGAGACTTGAGTAGTGCTTTCTACTACCTTATCTATTGTCAAAAATGAGTAGCATTCATTTTTTTGTGTTTTTAATTGGTTTCCATTTGGTTAAGAAGATCTCAGTATTGATAAATAATACTTTCTTGGCAAGGGTAACGTGCAGTTTTTCGTTGTTTTTTATTTATTTGATTCCTGGCTTAAATTTTGATTTATAGCCGGGCGCGGTGGCTCACGCCTATAATCCCAGCACTTTGGGAGGCCAAGGTGAGAGGGTTGCCTAAGCCCACAGGTTCAAGAGCAGCCTGGGTAACTTGGCAAGACCTCATCTCTGCAATAAATCAAAAATTTAGCCCAGCGTAGTGGTGCATGCCTGTAGTTCCAGCTACTTGGAAGGCTGAGGCAAAAGGGGTGCCTGAGCCCACTAGGTCAAGGCTGAGGTGGCCATGAGTGTGCTGGGTGACAGAGTGAGACTCTGACTCAGAAAAAATTTTTTTTGATGTATTTGATTCCATCACCCAATGAGGCAGATCTAGCGCCACTGGGAACAACTGCAGATACCATACACTCACTCTCCTAGCCTTTCTGGCATCTAGTACCTAGGCCTGTGAACTAGACCAAACTAGTCAGAAATCTTCATCTCAAGCTTTGCAAAAGAATATAGTGACATGAGAAGCAGAGACCATACAGATTCAGTTTTGGTGATGGCTGGTAGCAGGAGATTAGCCAACTCTAATGTTAAAAAGAGAGCTATTTCAGAAAAAGCATTCAGTACACACTATTGATGGCATTGACAGTGAATGTGCCCGGAGTCAGTGGCAGCAACAATAGTGCATCCCCTGATGGTTCTGCACCTGTACTCTGTGCTGATACTTGATACAAACCCTCCAAGTGTTATTCCCTGGTGTCTAGAAGATTCCTTGAGCTACACTCCCCACCCCTGCCACACAATGTCTCTTCAATAAATTCCCTTTTGTATTGAAATCAGTCAGACTCCAATGCTTGAAACTGGGAGCTGTGATTGATAAAAAGATAAATAATCTACAAATTCTAATTTTTTTTGTCAAGATGGGAGACATACCTTTTAGAAAAGTATAAAAAAAATTATATAATAGTAGATTACATTACTATGAACTGACCATTAGGTATCAGTTCATGAAAGATGCATTAAAAAAAAAAGTTAGGTGATCACAAACCCACTCTCTGACCACATCTGTATAGAATATTCTCGTGCCTCAGGCACCACAGAGGTTTTGAGGAGTCATAATACATACAGGCCCTGAATCCTCAACTTCTCTGATGGAGAAATAAATGTACATTTTGGGACTTGCTTCTTCTTAAGTTTCTAGACTTAATTCTATGAGAAAAATTATCCAGTAAGATTCATTGGTATATCCATAATCTACTTTCATTCAATCTTTTAAAAATTCTTTTGTCCTTGTTTACTACTTAAACTTTTAAAAAAATTTTTATTATAAAGATGTGGGATACATTTCAGGGTTAGGTATATAAACATTGATCATGCAGGTACCTTTGTTGATAGGGTATGCCCCTCCCTCCCCTAGCAGTTTCCCTCAACTGCCAATCTCACCCCCCACCCCCGCCGACAGTTTCCCATTACTGCCAATCCCTTTCTTATAGTATTATATTTGTTCAAGGTCCGAGCGAGAACATATGGAACTCTGTTCTTTGTTTCTGTGATAAATCACTGAGTATGATCGACTCCAAATCCATCCACGTTACTGCAAAGTCCATACATTTGTCCTTTTTTATGGCTGCATATTATTCCATTGTGTATATGTACCACATTTTTTTATCCAGTCCAACTGCGATGGGCAACACGATTGGTTCCATGTTTTTGATATTGTGAATAGAGCTGCAACAAACATACGTGTGGAGGTATCTTTTTTGTAGAATGATTTGAGTTCCTCTGGGTATTACTAGAAAAATGTCTGACACCTGTAAGTGTA
>CAUYQG010082747.1:107-13000 GCA_963574415.1 Tarsius wallacei
GGCCTAACATCTAGGATCTACAAGGAACTCAAATGTGCTGAAAGGAAAAAAACAAACAGTCCCATTAAAAAGTGGGCAAAAGGCTGGGCGCGGTGGCTCAAGTCTGTAACCTCAACACTTTGGGAGGCCGAGGTGAGCGGATTGCCTGAGCCCATAGGTTCTAGACCAGCCTGGGCAACTTGGTGAGACCTCATCTCTCTACAATAAATCAAAAAATTAGCCAGGCGTGATAGCACACCCGTAATTCCGGCTACTTGGAAGGCTGAGGTGGAAGGATCGCCTGAGCCCAACAGGTCGATGCCGGGGTGGCCGTGAGAGTGCTAGTGCACTGCAGCCTGGGCGATGGAGTAAGACTCCAACTCAAAAAAAAAAAGTGGGCAAAAGACATGAATAGACATTTCTCCAAAGAAGACATACAGGCAGCCAACAGACACATGAAAAAGTTCTCAACCTCACTAACCATCAGAGAAATGCAATTCAAAACCACATTGAGATACCACCTAACCCCAGTAAGAATGGCCATCATTAATAAAACAAACAACAGATGCTGGTGAGGATAAGGAGAAGAGGGAATGCTTCTACACTGTTGGTGGGAATGCAAACTAATTCAACCTCTATGGAAAACAGTGTGGCATTTCCTAAAAGAGCTAGAAATTGACCTTCCATATGACCTTGCAGGATACCTGGAAATATACCTGGAGGAACATAAATCACTCTACATAAACGATATCTGCACATGCATGTTTATTGCAGCGCTATTCACAATAAAAACATGGAACCAACCACACTACCCATCAAAACTGGACTGGATAAAAAAATATGTGATATATACTGTGTGATGGACTATCACACAGCCATGAAGAAGAACAAAATTATGGACTTTGCAGCAACTTGGATGGATTTGGAGTCTATAATATTCAGCGACTCGTCACAGAAATAAAGAACTGTGTACCACATGTTCTCATTCATAAGTGGACCCTGAACATTTACCATAATACACTAAGAAAGAGATTGACAGTAGCCAGATACTGCCAGGGGAGGGTGTGGGGGCACCTGATCTCAAACCAGGCAAAGTGGGGAACAAAGGGAGACCCAAACTTGACCTGTACAACGATCACTTATATACCTAATCCTGAATTGTACCCCACATCTTTAAGATTAAATTAAAAAGAAAAAAAAACTTATGTATTGGTGTTTCCTAATACATAAGTTGAGCTAGGTGTCAGGAGATTGAACAAAGGAGAAAGATACAGCACGGTATCCAAGAAGAACTTAGAGCTGAGTGGTGACTATGACACACACATATAAATAGCAAAAATGTGAGCATCTTGGGTTTTTGTATTGTATATTATTTAGGAGGCTGCTTATCAATAACAAAAATTCCTACTTTTAATTCAGTGTTTAAAATAAGATAAATTTACTATCTCACCAAGAAGTCTAGAAATAGAGCAATTCCAGGATTGATCGATGCAACAGCTTGCGGACTTCATAGAACCAAGTTCTTTCCATCTGTCACCTCTGCCATCTGGGCATGTTGGCCTTGGCCCTCGAGCTTGTCCCTTCATGGATACAGGTGCTATCATTCCACATGGGCACAACAATATTGAGTGAAAGAACAAGGTGCAGCCCAGGCAACTTGGCGAGACCTCGTCTCGACAATAAATCAAAAATTAGCTGGGCGTGGTAGCGCGTGCCTGTAGTTCCGGCTACTTGGAAGGCTGAGGTGGAAGGATCGCCGGAGCCCAGCCGGTCAATCCTGGGGAGGCCATGAGTGTGCCACTGCATTCCAGCCTGGGCGACGGAGTGAGACTTCACCTCAAAAAAAAAAAGGAAATAACAAAGTTCAAGGTTTTCATTTGCTTTTGTTTTCGTGGTCAGGAAATCTTCCTTGGAATTACCCCTCCCCCTACTTTCTCTATGTCTCACTTTTCAAAAGTGGGTCACATGACTGTTCGTAAATGAGTCGCCAGCAAGAGTTTTAACTCAATAGCTTGATCCAATGAAGATTCAAAGAACTTTGTGGCTGGGGCAGTGGCTCACACCTGTAATCCCAACACTTTGGAAGGCCAAGGCAGAGGATCACAATGCAGAGAATGTTAAAAATGTTCGTCTCAACAAAACATTTTTAAAATTAGCTGGGGATGGTGAGGCACACATGTAGTCTCAGCTACTCGAGAGGCTGGGACAGGAGGGTCTCTTGAGCCCAGGAGTTCAAGGTTGCAGTGGGCGATGATAGCACCACTACACTCCGGCCTGGGCAACAAAGCAAGACCCAGTCTCTCAAAATATAAATTAAAAAACACTTTGGACCTGGAGAAGGAGCCCTGGACACTAGACACTAAAACAAAAACAAAAACAAAAACCTGGATTCTGTTAACAGAATAAAAAAGTAGGGATGGTTTTAGGCGAATCATCACGAGTATTTACCACACCATACATGTTGTAGCTGGCACATGCACTTTAAGCTATTTAGTTCCATCCGACACGTGTTTAGACAATGAAGTGTCTGAGATCCTTCCACTGCTTTGTAAGAGAAAGGGAAAACACCACGTTCCACCCAGAAGTGAGGACAGCTCTTGGGCAAACACAGCTTCTGATTTTTGTGGCACCTGCTGTATGTCAAACATCGCGTGCCCAGCACTGCACTATGCTAAACATTCTAGGCCTGCTAGCTCATTTTGTTCTTACCACGCTTCTACAGAGGGGATGCTATTACTCCCATTTATACAAATTAAACAAAGCAAAAACACTTGCTCCAAGGAAATAACTTGCCAAAGTCCCAGGGCTGAGAAGTGTCAGAGGTGAGAGCCAGGCCAGACCTAGTGCACGTCCAAGCTTTTTCTCTAAACACACCCCTACTGCATGATTTCCAAGACAAACGTGGGGAGAAGGCACCTCCAGGGTTGGCACAGTGGGGAGGGCTTTATGCCTTCACACAGGTACTGTGTTGCTTCAGAACTTGAGGCTGAGAGTTGTGGTGAAAAGGAGTTCCAGAACTTGACCAGGAGAAGCCGCTGGCAGACCAAGGACAGTCTGGGAACCCAGGAGTTAGAGTGGAGAGAGATTTCACTCTCTTTCTGCCCAGAAAGGTGGGTTCTCAGCACTGCTGATTATCGTGGGAGAAATAGGGCAGACTTGGAAAACTCTTAGACGTGTACGTCAAGAGTCAGACTATTTCAAAAGCTTTTCTTTAGGAAATCTGGAATCCACTCAAGTGACAGATCTAGGCTGGTGACACAACTTGTGTTGCACTTCATGAGGTGCGGAGTGTTTCCGTGTGCACCATGTCATCTGACATCTAAGGTCCTTGTCACCCCCTCACAGAGATGAAACTGGTGCTGATGGAAGTGTTCCATGTCTGCTTGCTCAGTGCTGTAGCCATGGCCACATGTAGCTGCTGGGCCCTTGAAATGTGATTCGTGGAAACCAGGGAGCTGGATTTTTCATTTTAGCGAATCCAAGTTTAAATTTAAAAAGCCACATGTGGCCGGTGGCTGCTCTAGTGAACCGTGCACCCGTGGGTGTTGTGCAACTTGTCCGAATGCTTGGCTTTAATCCGCTGCAATACCTTGACTCCCTTATTTGTAGTGACAGATTGCGACAGGAATTCTCCCTGGGTTCCTCCGGTTAATCATCAACCTGATTTAAACGCTGGAAATTTAATTCTGTTGTGAAAACTTCTCAGGTATGAATTTGATAAGGGGAAGGGGCTGAAAATAGCTGAAACGAACTTTCCCTTATGCCAGTTAGATCTGAATTTGTTGGGCAATGAGGGCATAATACATATTCTATCACCTGAGTGAAGTTTTCCACTCGGGTAGCCAGGAAAAGAATGGGCTTCTGAGCCCAATAACGCAGGCAATTGCCTAAGATAGCCTATTCCTTGAGGGGCAGGGCCACAGCCGTCCTCACCTTCCGGGAGGGGGAAAAAAAAACAACAATCAAAGCCTCAATACAATAAAATGAATCCCCAAAATCAAAATCTCTCTTGTGATTTACCATATATTCGGGAAGGTTCTAGGCACCACACAGAAATCATCATCTGACGCTATTCTTGCTCATCAATACCAGTTAAGCCAATTGCGGGCCTGTGGGGCGGAAGGGGCCAGAAAAGGTATAAGTAGAGAGGTGCATTCATCAGTGGAAACTCACACTTTAGTGGAAAAGAGGGATAAAAGGAAATAAGAATTAGACCAAGCTCTCGGGGAACACATTTCATCTGTGTTGAATAGATAAGCCCAGTCCTCGGTTGATCTACACAAATTCTTCGCCCTGCCATAGGATGAGGACCGTCATCTCACTCTTTGAGAGGCCCCAGGTACTTTTCTTTATCTCGACTCTGCCCACTGAGGGATTTTGGACTTGGCTGGGAAAATGTGCCAATGACAACACTGACCACTCCCGCCCAGCCAAGACCTTGAGAAGGCCTGGGTTGCCCTGTTGCGTGAAGCTGAGAGATTCTCGGCATGTCGTGCATTCCTATCTCCTGAGCCGCCTCTAGATAGGGCCCTTCCTTCCTGGATAGATAGAGGTCTAAGTTAGCCAGGCAGGTGACCCTCACCTCCACCCCGGATTTAGTTAGAAACTTCACTTTGTCACCGTTATTAATAGCTGGGCGTGCTCATGTTTCCTGAAGACCATGATAAGAAACACACAGAATCAGAAGGAAACAAATCCATGACTTAGCACTTTTCCCTCCTACCCGAGAGCTAGGGAAAGTTCCTGGTTGACCTAAGGATACCGGTGAGGCCTGGGACTCTGGCCCAATGTCTGCCTGAAAAATCTAATATTGTGTGGGATAAGAGTGTGCAGCCACTGGAATTCAGAAAAAGTGTAGACAGCCTCTGTGTCATGTCACTCTGGTCTTCCAGCTACCCAAAGCCTTAGCTACAGCACCAGTTTCTGTTTCCTGAATTCCAATTGGTTTGTTGAAGGGAGGTCAGTTACGAAGAATTGTGTTCAAGGAGTGTGTGTGTGTGTGTGTGTGTGTGTGTGTGTGTGTGTGTGTCTTCCAGATTAGTCCTTCTTCTCCCTGTGAGATAAGAAATATTAGCCGATTTTAGAGCTGGAGAAGCTGAGACTCAGAGAAGTTAAGTGAAAAGCTCGAGATTGCACAGCAAATTAGAGGAAAAGCCATCAGTCTTCCAGAACCATGCGGCCACCCCAGGCAGCATGATGTGAGTGGGAGTTGAGCACCCACTGTTATGAATTGATTTGTGCCCCCCAAAATTGTATGCTGAAACCCCCAACATGATTGTGTTTGGAAATAAGTCCTTTAGGGAGGTAATTTAGGCTAAATGAGGTCATGGGAAAGGACATCTAAAACTGATGTCCTTTTTAGAAGAGGAACAGACACCAGAGCCTGCTCTCTTCCGTCACCCGCAAAAAGGAAACCGTGTGAGCACCAGGTAAGAAGGTAGCCATCTGCAAGCCAGGGAGTGAGGCCTCGCCAGAAACCAACCCCTCAGGCAACTTGATCTTGGATTTCTAGCTTTCAGAACCATGAGAAGATGAATGTCTGTTGCTTAAGCCACCTAACCTTAGCTACTCTTTGTGATGGCAACTCAAGCAGTCTCATACACCCACCTGGAGGCCTTGAAGACTTTCTCCCCAAAACACCTTATTTAACACTCAAAAACATGTCTTGCCCTAAACCCACATCCCTCAGCACCTTCCTTACCCCCCACCAGCCTCTCCAGCAAGGCCAGGGTTGGGTGAGGTGGGGGAGGCACTTTCACGGAGCACAAAAAACTGAGTAATTAAGATGAACAACATTTTAGTGAAATATATTTAAAGATCAAAATTCATACAAAAGATCCACGAGGCTTGGGCTACCTTGCAATTTGCCCACAGCTAGCTACAATCGATTTATTTTTATTTTTATTTTTTGAGTTGGAGTCTCACTCCGTCGCCCAGGCTGGAGTGCAGTGGTATGCTCACAGCCACCCCAGCGTCGACCTGCTGGGCTCCAACGATCCTTCCACCTCAGCTTTCCAAGTAGCCAAAACTACAGGTGTGTGCTACCACGCCCGGCTAATTTTTGATTTATTGTAGAGACGAGGTCTCGCCAAGTTGCCCAGGCTGGCCTCGAACCCGGACTCAGACAATCCACTCGCCTCAACTTCCCAAAGTCTGGGATGACAGGCTGAGCCACCAAGCCCGGCCAGCTAGCCACAATCTCCCAGTCTTTTCAATGTAAGTAGAGCCTCTGTGAGTAGAGCCCCAAACTCCATGCTTGAGATGAAGGAACTGCCCTTTTTTCCCCCATTACAGATTACTAAGATGCTAACAATATTCAGCGAGCATAGGTTGGACACCGGCTGTGTTGCTGACTTTGTCCTGGGGGCAGAGTGTTCAGTAGCAAACAGGGCAGATGGGGCTCAGCCTCGTGGAGAGGGCAGTCAGCAAGGGAACGGAGCCAAGGAAGAGGCAATGAGAGTCCACAGTGCTGGGATTACAGGAGACGCTTGCAAAGGAGCATGGACAATGGAGGCACGCAGAAAGCACCTAAGCTTGGCCTAGAGTGTCAGGAAGGGCGCCCCTAGGGAAAGTGGCATTTTTGCCCCGTTGACCAAGTGATGGGGGATGGGGCGCACAAGGCTCCAGGCAGAGGAGAAACTTGTGCAAATCTTCAAGGTGCTACGTTTACTGAGCACTGACAGATCACAAACTGTGGTGTTGGAAGCTCGTAGCATCCTATCAGGTAAGTGAGCTGTTCCTAGTACACGCCCATCTGATCCACCAACAAATTCCACCCGCTCCACCTCCAAAACAGGTAAGAAAGTCTGACCACCTCTTGCCAAGTCCATTCTTATCACACCTGAGCCTCCTAATGGGTCCCTGGTGCCCACCTTTGCCCTCCTCAGTCCTTCTCAATGCTGATCCCCAAGTCATCCTGCTAAACGACAAAGCAGATCATGCCATTTCTCTGACCCAAACCTTCCAGCTCCTTCTCATCCTTACTCAGAGGAAAGTCTGTCCGACACAAGCCCCTCCCCATGCGCTGTCTCCCCTCATCTTATCACAACTTATAATTTATTTGTCCTGTTTACTGTTTGTATCCCCTGTTGATTGCCCAAACAATCACCAGAAAAACCTGTTAATCAATCAAAGCTACGTTTATTAGATTTCCTGCAGCGAGGAAGCTGACTACCTTGACAGATTTTTAGCAGCGTTTCAAAATGCGAAGTCAGTGCAGAATCTTTGCAGAGGTTTAAGGCTTGAGGCTAGGTGATATTAAGGTTGATCTTGTAAGGCGGGAATTGGCTGAAGTTGGACAATTTATGACATCCTAGCTTGTGATTGGTGGGAAGTTAGAGGTGAGGGTCTTGTAGGCTTTCATAAACAAACTGTTAGTCCTGATGAATAAGTGCCATTTCCTAGTATTATTTAACACATGAATTGAGAATCATTTCTGCCTCAGTTATCACATCACTATCACACCACAAGGGCATGGATTGCCTGCTCTGTTTTTTTTCCCTTGTATGCCATCTCATAGTGTAAGGCAGATATCAAAGGTAGATTTCAATAAATATTTGTCAAATAGAAGAATGAAAATGCTACTTCCACTTTAAATAAGAAGACTAACTCAAGTAACTTTGCTCAGTCACAAAGAGAGACAAACACAAGATTATTTGATTCTGAAGCCAAACTTTTTCTCCTGTGCCAACATGTGATGGTAACTGATGGTGATGGAGGCAGCACTGCATCACGTGCCTCAAATACAGTGGATCATTTAATTCAATAACTCGACAATGCAGGTACCATCATTATGCCCCTGTTAAGGATGAGGAAACTGAGGTGTACAGAAATTAAGTTATCCAAGGTAAAATTTAAAAAAACGTTTTAAAAAACTCAGAGACAGTTCTCAAAGTCGGCACACCCGAGTGTTGATTGATGGATGAATGGATACACGAATTGTTGTATACGCATAAAGGGGAATATTATTCAGCCGTAAAAAGGGAAGAAGTGATGGGATTTGCTACACAGAGTTGAACCTTGAGGACATTGTGCTAAAATAAATAAGCTGGTCACAAAATGACAAAAACTGGATGATTCTAGAGTAGTCAAATTCATAGAGACAGTCGTAGAAGAGTGATTGCCGGGGTCTAGGGATGGGGCAGATGGGAAGTTATGGTTTAATTGGTATAGAGTCTTAGTTTTGCAAGATGAAAGGACTTCTGGAGATGGATGGTAGTGACAGTTCACAGCAAAGTGAATGTACTTAATGCCACCGAACTGTACACTTAAAAAATGGCTAAGATAGTAAATTTTATGTTATGTGTAATTTACCACTATCTAAAACTATGCCAAACAAGTGTATGCCCAGAAAAATGGATAACCTAGATGTCATGGACAAATTCCTAGGAACACAAAATCTACCAAAATTGATTGATGAAGAATTCGAAAATCTGAACAGATTTAACTGGTAAGTAGATTGGATTAGTAATCAAAAACCTCCCAACAACAATATCAACAGCAAAACTCTGAAGACCAGGTGACTTTGGTAAATGTTATCAAATACTTAAGAATTAACACCAATATTTCTGAAATTCTTCCAAAAACTTGAAAGAGAAGAAAACACTTCTTAAGTCATTCTATGAGGTCAGCATTACTTTGATACTGAAGCCAGACAAAGGCGACGCTACAAAATGAAAACTATAGACTAACATCTCTTATGAATATTAATGCAAAAATACTCACCAAAATATTAGCAAATCAAACTCAGCTGTGTGTTAAAAGGCTTATATACTGTCACAAAGTAGGATTTAATCCCAGAATGAAAAAAAATGGTTCAAGCAAGCAAGATAACACGATGGCCCACTAGAAGCCCCTAGCATTCATCCCCCTCACAAAGACAGCCAGAACAATAAATAATTACATTGTCACAAAAATAACTGAGGGAGAGTACCAGAGTAAATCAGAGGAGCAACCAAAACTTGGATGAGCACAAAAACCCAGGATGGCCACATAGAAAATGTCAGAAAACATTGGTCTTCCACCACTCCATCCCCAAAATGGGATCAACTGAGAACTTCTCTTTTTGGAGACGAGGTAAGTCAGAGGATTCCAACAACCCCCATCAACACCTTGGACACCTACGGAGCTCACCATTGGAGTCTTCTGAAGTCCTCACAGGTATTAAACCCAGCTGAGGGAGCTACCTGGTGTCCAGATAGCTGTGCTCCCCCTAGAGAAGGAACCAACATTGTACCGCAAGCCCTGTGGCCCCATGGCTACTGCTCTATGCCATCTTGGAATTGCAACTATGGCTGGAGTGCGCCTTGCTTACAAGGTGAGTAGCCACGGCTCCCCTTCATCCCTGAGGCCAAACCACTGCCGAAACATCCCAGTCCAATAGCCCAACATCCCCAAGCCAAGCTGTGAGCTGTTGTTGCACACTTCCCTATGGAACCAAGTGGAAGTAGAGCCTCTCCATCTACCTCCCGCCACCCCCTCTCCCCCGTGCCTCTTAGGCCAGAGCTGAAGTAGTAACCTGTCCCCTTAGTTAAAACAGTACCTTAGCCTCCCTGGTGCCCAAATTGAAGCAGCACCTTGCACCCCAGGAGACAGTGTCTTAGCCACCCAGACAGTCACGTACCCTAGTATCTAAGGGGAAGGGGCAACTTGCATCTCAAGGAAATCGTTCCTGGGCTTCCCAAAACAGTCATGTCCCACAAAACCGTCATCGCCCCTTAGACCTGAGCTAAAGCGGCATGTTGCTCCCTGGAGAATAGGTGCCCTGACCAAGCTGAGCAGCTGTACATCTCAGGGCTGAGCTGATACAGTACACTGCATTCCCAGGAAATAAAGCAGTGATTGAGCTGAGGACAAATATCTCTAGGATCCTGCTTCTCTGAACTGAACTAGCTCAGTAGAATATGAGATGCTAAGAAACCACTATTCCTGGGGAGAGGGCCCAAACAACAGCTAGTGTACTTGGTGTACTTGGTGCTGCTGCACCTAGCCTCACAGAGTATGCAATACTGATGATCTCCATCATTCCAAGGTCTAGAGTCACTATTACACAATGCCTTATCCACGAGGACCCTATTGGCTCAACTTGTTGAATTACAGTCCTATTCTGCTTTCCAAGCTCAAACCTTCAGAACACTCCCTCTTTCTTCCCTGGAGTCAAGCCAGTGTTGTGCCTTCCCCCAAGGGTAGAATCACAGCTACAACCAGGAACCCTGGTTGTAGTTACAGATGTGAGCAACCTACGTCCAATCTTGTCACAGAGAGCAAACTTTCACCCCAAGACTCTGGTGCCACAATAGGTTCATAAGACCCCGAGCTTAGGACCCTGATCCCACACCTGTTCCAAGCACCTTCGCCTATAACCCAGCACCACTGCAGCTGCTTGTAGGATATGTCAGAGTTGGCACCAAGAGTTATCCCCTCAGCTAAGTCTAAGGAAAGATATGGACAGCCATATTAGAAAGCTCAAAAGTCTCCAAATAGAAACAGCCCCAAAGGTTCTCCCCAAGCCACATCATAGTCAAACAGTCATAAGTTGAAGACAACGCTAAAAACGGCAAGAGAAAAGTGACAAGTCATATATAAGGGAATCTCCATCAGACCAACAGCAGATTTACCTGCAGAAACCTTACAGGCCAGGAGAGACTGGCATGATATATTCAAAATGCTGAAAGAAAAAAAATTTGACAGCCAAGAATACTATACCAGGTAAAACTATCCTTCAGAAATGAGAGCGAAATAAAGTCCTTCCCAAACAAGCAAAAATGGAAGGAATTTATCACCATAAACCAGCCTTACAAAAAAATGCTCAAGGAGAGAAGTCTTACGTCTGGAAGTGAAAGACAATAATCACTATTATGAAAATACACAAAGGTATCATTCACACTGGTAGAGAAGAGACACAAAGGAGAAAGAGAAAAGAATCCCAAATCTTATCACTACAGAAAACCACCAAGTTGCAATGATAAACAATGAGAGAGGAAGAAAGGGACAAAGAATGTACAACACAACCAGAAAACAATTTACAAAATGACAAGAGTAAGTCCTCACCTATCAATAATAACCTTGCATGTAAACAGAAAATTCCCCACTTCAAGATATAGCCTGGCTGAATTAAAAAAAAAAATCATGATCCAACTATATGCTGCCTACAAGAAACTCACTTCACCTGTAAAGACAGATATAGACTGAAAGTGGAGGGATAGTCCACGCACATGGGAACCAAAAGTGAGCAAAAGTAACTATACTTATACCAAATAAAACATACTTTATGTCTAAAACTGTGAAAAGGGACAAAGTTATTATATAAAATGATAAAGGAATAAATTCAGCAAGAAAATAGAACAATTGTGAATATATATGTACCCAACACTAGAGCATGCAGATATGTTCAACAAATATTATATCTAAAGGGAGAGATAGATTCCAATGCAATAATAGTTGGAGACTTTAACACCTCAATCTCAGCAGTGATTAGATCATCTAAACAGAAAATCTACAAAGAAACATTGAGTTTTTAATATTTTATTTTATTTTTTATTTTTTTATTATAAAGATGTGGAGTACAATTCTAGGTTAGGTATACAAACGCTGATTATGCCGGTACCCTTCTTGATGAGATATGCCCCCCTCCCTCCCTTAGCAGTTTCTCTCAACTGCCAATCCCACCGAAACATTGAGTTTTTAAACTGCACTTTAGGCCAAATGGACCTAACAGACATTTACAGAACATTTTATTCAATAGCTGCAGAATAAACATTTTTTTCATCAGCACATGAAACATTCTCCAGAATAGACCACATGTTAGGTCATAAAACAAGTTTCAACAAATTTTTTAAAATTTAAAATTATACCAAGTATCTTGTTAGACAACAGTGGAATAAAACTAGAAATCGATATCAAGGAAGAACTTTCAAAACTGTACAACTACATGGAAATTAAACAACATGCTTCTGAATGACAGTGGATCAGTGAAGAAATTAAGAAGAAAATATAAAATTTATTGAAACAAATGACAATAGAAACACAAAATATTGAAACCTAATGGATACAGCAAAGGCAATATTAAGAGGAAAGTTATAGCAATATATCCCTACATCAAAAAACTAGAAAGATTTCTAATAAACAACATAATAATACATCTCAGTGAATTAAAAAAGCAAGAACAACCCAGATCCAAAATTAGTAGAAACAAAGATATAATGAAGACCAAAGGAGAAATAAACAAAATTGAGACCAAAACTATAAAAGATCAACAAAATAAAAAGTCGTTGTTTTTTTTTTTAAAGAGAGTTTTAAAAATCAACAAGAAAAAAAGAGAGATAAAATCAGAAATGAAAAGGGAGACATTTAAACTAATACAACAGAAATACAAAGGATCATTACAGACTATTACAAAAAACTATATTCCAACAAATTAGAAAACCCAACAGAAATGGACAAATTCCCAGACACATAAAACCTACCAACATTGTGCCAAGAAGAAATAATAAGACTGAACAGAGCAATCATGTGTAATGAGATTTAATCTGCAACAAAAAAGTTTCCCTTCACAGCAGAATTATACCAACCATTTCAAGAAGAACTAATGCCAATTATTCTCAAACTATTTCAGAAAATTGAAGAGGAGAAAATTCTTCCAAATTCATATTACCAGGATAGCATTTCACTGATACCAAAACCAAACGAGGATACAAAAAAAAAAAAAAAATAGAAAATTATAGGCCAATATCCCTGATGAACACAGATGCTCACATTCTCTAAAGAAGACTAGCAAATCGAATTCAGCAACATATTTTTAAAATTATTCACCATGATAAAGTAGGATTTATTCCAGGGATGGTTTAGGATGGTTTAACATATGCAAATCTGCCGGGCTCAGTGGCTCAGCCTGTAATCCCACGCCTTTGGGAGGC